>JAOTAY010021300.1:0-10928 GCA_025629805.1 Erythroxylum baracoense | reverse complement strand
GTAATATTTAATATGTTCTATTTTTTTCATTGTTAATTTATCCATTATAATTTTTGTTTGAAAGAGACAGTAGAGAGCATGGAGACTGGATAGGATACCGTGGAGATAATGCTATTAAATGTCAGGTGGGTTCTTTCAAGAGGAGAACTCACCACGTACATTAAAAAAAAAAAAAGTTAAAGTAGTAGTCATATATGGACTGCTGTTGGCTGCTGTCAACTTTTGACACAATTTCTGCTTCTGACTGTTGCTAAACTTTGACACAATTTTTACTTCATGGAAGCTTATTAGATGTCCTTTATTAAGTTTAAATAATTACAACACAGCAGAGAAAAAATAAAGATATAGGGAAAAAATTAGGTTATATTTTTAGAGTCTTTTTTTTAAGGATATTTTTGAGAAACATTTTTATGTCATTATTTTAATTTTATGTCAAGAAAACTATTATACCCTTAAATTTAATTTTAAAAAATTTCTTTTTATAAACTTACTATTTTTAATGAAAAAAGTAGATTGAAATTTATAAACGTAGCCTAAATATTTTAAATAAATCACGTTAAATATTATATGTTATTATTGGGATTGATTATTTTTATTATTCACTGTTCGGATGCTAACGGCCCAACATTAAAGCGTTTACACATTTCCCAAAAAAAAATATATATATATACATATACACAATGATTGGGACTCCTCGAGGCGTATAAATAGGTGCATATCCTGTACCAATATATGCATACGTAATCACATGCTTCATTATTGAAAACCCCCTCAGATCTTCTGTCCCATGTACTCTGGCCCTATTCTGTCCCATAACATCTCAACCATCCATTTTTGTGGGACCCAAAATGAATGGTTGAGATGTTATGGGACAGAATAAGGCCAGGGTACATGGGACAGAGGATCAGCCCCCACTGAAAACAGACATTTGATATGACGTTAAAAAATGTCACTTTTCTTTATAATAAAAATAATAAAAAGGTATAAAAAAAAAAGGTACATCAATATTATTATGACCGTTATCCATCTTTAAATAATAACTAGCCGACTGTTGTTGCGGACATGTGCAATGGTAATTCGGAGAATTTCAATGCCTAGTAATTTTTAAAATTAAAGATTATTTATATATAGATTTTACTACAAATGATTATTGTTAAAGTTAAAATTTTATGGTAAAAATTAGAAGTATATGATTATAAATAAAATTTTGCCAAAACTGTAAAATTCTATCCTAAATTTCTAACAATCAATTCTTAAATTTGTAGCTATAGTAACTTGAAGTTTCTGACAATCAATTCTTAATACAAAAACTTAAGTTACAAATTAAACATCATTTTTTTATTTTTCATACTTATTCTTGTCCCCTCCTACTATTTTAGATATCGTAATTATCAATTAATACTATTTTAATAAATTGTTTTAAAACATTGTAAATTTAATTTATTTTTAGATGTCATAATTATTAATGACAACTATTTTTACAATTTATTCTTCTACCTTTTTACATTTATAATTCATAACTATATTTTTTTGATATTTTTGAAAAATACAAAACATTTGAGAAGAAGGACAAAACAAGAAAGGTAAAATGATGGGTATAAAAGCAAATCAATACACGCCAAAGAAACCTTATCTACCTTACAAGAGGCCACTAAGGACACGTGTCAGTTGGGGGCAAGTTGGGAGGGGATTGGTAGAGATAGTTGCAGATAGAGATGAGTACAGTGATAAAGATGAGAACTGATGGGGTTCCCATCAAAGGTTGGGACTTGAGAGACTTAAAAAAGAAGAGCTTTAAAAATGGAACGAAAAAAGAAAGGATCTTTTGAACGTGAATTGCCCATTTTTGAGTTCCGTTTGTTGGGGGATTTCATGAGGAATCCGTACTGCTGTTACCTACAATCAAATTAAAAAGAAATCACTTCTGTTAAAACAATTTAATGTAGTAGCGGTAAGAGATATCGTTTCTACGAAAAATCTTGCTGTAATGAAATTATGAATTCAAACGGCACAAATAACAAAAATAAAAGGGGGTTTTGTCACGACAATATCAAAAAATTAAAAGAAAAATCACAATTAGGAAGCAACAATTAAATCTGAAAAATCAATGAAAAAATACCTTGATTTTGGGTCACAAATGTTATCATGCTATCATGGATCCTCGATATAAAATTGCAATCATTAATAAACATTCATTAGAGAAATTTCTCTTAAGTGTAATGACTAGGAACATGTATCCTAGTATTCTTATTAATCAACAATCTAGATACGATCATAGGTATAATTGAATAATAGCATTAAGAACCAAGAACCAATGAGCAAGCGAAATACATGTACGACATGCAATCGATCAAGCGAATATCTTCTTAGAATTTCCGACTCTAACGTAGAGAAGTTAATCCTAATTGCTACTTGTGATTACCGAAACTGAACGTCATATTTCGTTAATCTAGCGATTGAACTAATTAATCTCTAGTTGTGCACCTAGAAATTAACGAATTCAATTAAAAAGAATAAATCCGAAGATATCCAATGTTTATTAACAAAAAAAAACTATTCGAAACATCTCACCATAATAACAGATAACATGGATCTCCTCAACCAAGACAAAAAGTCTAGCTACTCATAATAGAATCGAAAACAAAAGCAATAATAATGTAATCAGTCTCCATCCCTAATTCTTTAATGAAGAATACAAAAACACCAATTGAAAGTATGCAAAAATTGTAAAAACAGAATGAAACGACAGCAGCCCCCCAAAAGAGAGTCGTACTCCACCTATTCTAAAACCTAATACATATATGTGCGTCAATCACCAACCCTCCTTCTTGATGTTTATCTCTTCATTATCTTCTCTTGATTCTCTCCAGATAATGCACTCTTCTATTTTCTGTAGGTAACTCTCTTAAAAGATGGCCAGATAATCTTTTAAAGATTGTATTTAGTTTGAATTTGACTTCTGGAATTTTATCTGCAGATTTATTCCCTCCTTAGGCGTGCCTACGCTTAGTCACCGAATTGCTGTCAGAGTGAGAATTTCAAATTTTCTTCATTCTTTTGCATCTTTTTGATTCCATTTCGTCTCTAAAGTGTTGACAACCATCTGTAACCAATTGTAAGATAATTCCATTAATTTCGGATAATAATTTCAACACATTGACGATAATTAAGTCCAAAATAAGGGCAATTTAATGACTTAACAACTGGTTTGGGTTTGGGTTTGGGTTTGGGTTTGGGTTTGGTTTTTCTTATCTTTTATGACCAACAAAGAATGCCAAAATAAGGATTGCTGAAGAACGTTTGGAAAAAAAAGACGTATCAAATCATTGACAGCAAATTATTAAAGTTGAATCAAAGAAAGATTGACCCTTTTTCTTTCTTTTATTAAATTTACCAACTTAGAGTTGGCTAATTGTTTTGAAGAATTTTTGGTACATAAAGATGTACACTTTGATGGGTTTATCATCATTTCTTGAATTATATGATCATCAAAACATAAGTTGGGTTCTGACGGAATCATCATATATATATATATATAGAGAGAGAGAGAGAGAGAGAGAGAGGAGTATATCAAAGTGCTATGGCAACTTATCAGATTAGAACTGGATAGAAACTTCAGTGTTACTGTAGGAGAACAAACTTCTGATATTCTAAAGATAAGAACGATTGCAAGTTACAGTGGTCAGGAAAAAAAGGAAAGTTTTTGAAGGAATATTGACCCTTCAAGAAGCTAAATTCCCGAGTCTGAAGTGAAAATAACAGTTGGAGGGAGCTTAAAGGTAGGACTAAGTAGAAAATTTTGCAATGAGAATAGACCGACCAATCAGATACTCTGGTAAGTGAACAATTGTTGAGGGTAAGGATGCGATCTTTTTAGACTTATTTGTCGGCGAGATTTTAAAAAGAGTTGTCAGGTAAATCAGATTATAATAAAGCAAACATCACGAAATTGTGAAAGGGTATAAAAAAATTTACAGATTATGACAAGAATGTGATCGTCCACCCAAAGTCCAAAGAAGAGGAAGTCAAAGAGGCCTTTCCTTATCTTAAGCAATGATCATCTTGTAAGTTACTTGGAATATATCTTAATCTACTACGTTTAAATGAGTATACGATTGGATTATATTAATTTTAACTTATTACTCCAATGGAGAAAAAAAAGGCAATTTAGTATTAACAAATATACGTAGAATTAGTAAAAAAGGTTAAACCCTAATTCAAAATTAACAGTTTAAATTTAATTAATTCAATTTTAAATTGATAGACTCTAATTATAAAGATGTTATTTTAAAATTTTTCTCAAAACAATATTATTTTGACGAGTTAGATTTGATTCAACACGTTATTACGTTTAAATATATGACTTAAGATGCGAAGTACCAATGAGGAATGTGATGGAATGACAGGGGTTTCTTCATCCTTAACCAAAGTCTTGAGTTTAAGTTTTAAGAATGAAGTCGCTTTAAAACTTGTGAGAAAGAGCTTTGCCGGCTGAAAAGGGTCCTGTCCCTCGAATCTTGATTAGTCGGTTGCTCATATGGCGTTGGACACCGGATGATTTAAAAAAAAAAGATGAGAAGTAATAATAAATTGACTATTTCTTATAATGATCATTTGTTAGAAACTTCAATTGATGTCAGTCTCTACTTTCCCTGAAATAAAAAGGGCGTAAAAAAGCAGGTCCAAAGACAGTTTCAAGCCAAAAGAGTGATATGATGATGCAAATGAAGCTGAAGCACAAACCACAAATTCTTGTTCTTGGTCAGGACTAGACTTTGGAAGATTAGCACAACTCCAACATGACCCCACTTTCCTAAAATTGAAAAGTAATAATAAATTGACTATTTCTTATAATGATCATTTGTTAGAAACTTCAATTGAGGTCAATCTCTACTTTCCCTGAAATAAAAAGGACGAAAAAAAGCGGGTCCAAAGTCAGTTTCAAGCCACAAGAGTGATATGAGGATGCAAATGAAGCTGAAGCACAAACCACAAATTCTCTGTTCTTGGTCGGGACCAGATTTTGGAAGATTAGCAAAAGTCCAACATGACCCCGCTTTCCTAAAATTGAAAGGCATACAAAGTTTGGAGCTTGACATGTCCTGTGTGATTGCTACCAAATAAGGCAAGAATGTTGAAAGGAACTTGTGATACACTAAAGATAAGAGTGACAAGTGGGGAAAGCTTATAAGTATACGACTTCTGCCTTTGATTCCTGTATTCTATGCTGTTGGCGATAGGGTTATATATACATATATAAAGTTTTAGATTGCCTTGGCAAATCGTGGACCAATTGCTTATGATACGGACATGAGGTCCCATTTTAAAAGATGAGTTGGTAATACTAGAAGTATGTTATGCAGGTTTTTGAAAAATTGGGAATCATAGAAAAGCAACCGTTATGCTGTCTAATTTTTATAAAAAAAATTCTCACTATTTTCTGCGCTTTTAAATTTTAAAGTATAAAAGATTTTTAACAATTAAACAACTTTGCTTTGCAAGAACCCTTTAGTTGACTTAGATATCGATTGAAGGGCTACTATGGGGTCACCGAAAGGGCTCCAATCGAGTTTCGAAAGGGGAACTTCGGGATAGATCCTTTTGGATGGTATCAAGGCAGGTTTTGAAATAGGGTTGTCTCTATACATGTTAAGATTTCATAGTGTGTTTTTACATTATTTTTGTGAACAGGGCAACCTAGAAAGTTTTGTCTGATTTTAAAAACTTCCAATGTTATATGGTTTATTGTTGAATTCACACATTATACGCCAACGAAACCTTAAGGGCCCCAAAGCCACTTTAGCTTGGGAGGCAAGCATAGGGATGGATTAGTAAATGTTTTTCTTTACAAATCAATCCCGTTTAGAATCGTTAAGACTGGCAAGACCGTCGGTGGAATTTTTTTAACCTTGAATAACTATACAGATATAGGTAGCAGTGAATCATTAGTCATGGGAGGCCTTAGTATTGCTAGGAAGTTTAATCGAGCGTATTTATAAGTTAGGTGCAAAACTACTCGATGGGAGTAAAGAGCCTAAAAGTGCCCTAATTTGGTTAGATCGGGCTAAAAATAATAAATTTAAATGGTTTGGTGACAGAAGCATGAGACGAGGAATATCGTCTAGTCAGGGGTCAGTCAGAACACTTATAGCGTCTAGAGACTCTTGAAATACTAGGAGCTCAGTACCAAGGTGTAGCTAATATGGAAAGAGACCACCTGCATAAGCTAGGATAATTGCACTAACCTAGCAAGATGCTGAGGATACATTCGGTATGGTGATAGGTACAATTATAGTTTCGATAGTGATGAATCTATTTAGATCGATCCCAGAATTATGCACTCATATATGCTAAAAGATTTTGTTAGATATATTAATGTGAAGTTGGAGCTTTTAGAGTGCCATATGATAATAACTACTTTCACTAAAATCATGCTAGTTGTGTAGAAAGTTTATAGAGGTAGTTACATATTAGTTAGACTTATACGCTCTCTAATTAGTTGATCTTATTAGATATCCATGACTATGAATGACGTAGCACGTCGTAACACTACTCAAAATAACTAAACTCACAACTACAGTAGTGTTAAGTCTATGTCGATCCTACAGAAAGTATTCATTTAGCTTTTGTAATGAAAATAATTGGTGATTAAGTTATAGGGGGTTTGGCTTGGTTTCAAATAAGAAAATCAAATGAAACTAAACTAACAAAAACAAATTAAAGTAAACATTAAAAAATGATGAAAAGTGATAAATACATTAGGGACCCGGTTGTCGATTCAATCTCAGCTTACACACAATTAAACATACCTCATTGAGTTGTTATTCTCATACCTCTCCTAGCAACTAATAATTGTAGGTTAATAATAAGCTTTGTTAACCTCGATTTTCTCTTAGGTCGTGTTTAATTAAGAAGAGCTCGTTAATTAAACCTACCTATCGAGTAACCTAGAACAAGCTCTCTATATTTAAATGGATAGCCACATTACGAGTTAGGAAAACAGATTAATCAAGGCAATAACCACATTAACTCGGGTCATTTAACCTAGGTTATGTTATCCCTAATGATTAAAAACTATTAGTTACCACAAATGAATCAGAAACACAACGATTAAGTATTGTATTTGATTCTAGCAATTTTCGTACATAAAAACAATTTTATAAAGTATGCTCTATTTAGGTACTATAACTTTGACTCGAATAATTTTGATCTTATTTGTGGTTATCTGAACTAGTTCATTCTAACCCATTTTCTTTCATCTATCACATCCTCATATATCAACACTCTATGTAACTATATACTTCTAATCACTTTCAACTTGGTTAATCTATCAAGAGCATACCTACTTGGATGGTTAAGAAATAGGTAGATTTTGTAATTCAATTCTTTATCTCCCATACACTATCATATCCACTTAGATTTTGGGAAATTACTACCATAACATCCTTTGTAATATGCTTCCATTTCCATTCTTAAATAGGGAGTGGCCGAGCAATTATTATTGATTCTTTGGCTCTCAGCTTTGACTTGTTGCTTTAATAAGCATTTGGACATATACTTTGCTATCACCCTTTTCATACCTTTTCGATCATAATGCACTTTCAAGGTATGATGCCTCTTTGTGTTCTGCAAATGCATAGTATATGCTAGTGAGTGACTTAATCTACAATTTCTTTCTTAAGTTTAGCTATGACTAATACACACAATTCTGACCTAGCATTAACATAATGTTACCTCTCAATAAAATGCCCTCAGGATTTGCAACTTATCTCCATATGAACCTCCTTTTTCTAAATCACTGTATTTGGTTTCTCACTAATAATCAATTTATTCACAACTTTGCTAACTTAACCATATATCAAACTATCCATTTAACATTATCAAGATTTATATCTGCTTACATTACTATGAACGAAACTTTTAATTGGAGTTCTCCACAAAACAATTTTTCTCATATACTTCTGAATAATAAACATTCCTGCTCTCATGGTCTCTAATTATAAACAAAATTCAATAATATTTTTCTTGTATTTCTTATACCTCATATGGACTCCTAAGCCTTCAAATCTCAAATCCATAACTAAGAGTGAACAATTTATTATACCTTTGTCAGTTCCCATCATACTCCTTATAAGAAAATCAATCATTTAAGATCATATCATAAGACACTAACATAATATCCTATTCATATAAAAACCATTCAATTACCTCAGAGTTCAAAGGCTACTATCTCATAACACAATTTCGAGCTTATTAAATCTTAATCTCTCCAAACAGAGAGTATAACTCATACTTCCACTGTGCAACCCTGATGTTTAATAAAGATATCTTTACTTGTTCATTTCTAATACTACAAAACACTTATATGATTTGAGGTGCCTCAGAACTTAATTTGGGACTTTATTAGTTACTAAAAATTTTTAATCATCTAAAATCTCCATATCATACTTATTCAAAGATCCCATACCTAATTCTTACCATTCTCCCAATCGTCAATTATAATTATTTATAAAATAATAGCTATAAAATCTAATTAGAAAATTCTCCATTATGGATTAAAACTTTTCACTAAAATTTCCTTGAAAATTTTACAACCATTTTCACTAATATGATTTTCAAGAAATAAAACAATTGACTTAATCAAAAGAAACTCAAACTAATAAACATTCACTACTTCAAATCGATATACTAATATACGACAATTGAAAGCTTGCAGCAAACTGATCATTACTACAATTAATAACATTAAAAATAGAATTCTCCTAAAAATATTATTCAATCATCAATCTTGATTAAAGATTCCATGACAATGTAATTCATAACATTACTTTGTACGAATCCACAAGTCACCATACAATTAAAAATAGATTTGACCTTAAAAACAAATTTTATGTCAAGATTGATATTTATTCTGAACAATCACTCTATAAGGTCATAACATTTAAACATATCAAAATTCAGTCACCAATTACTAGTATCAATAATTAATCTTTAATGAATTCAACCGTAATGAGCAATTTTATCCTCCAAATATATTCACAATTAACTTTTCTAGTATTAAAAGGATAAATATCCTAATAAACTTCTATAATTATTAAGTCATAGAAACTAAATAACTTGTATACCAAATTTTCAGTACTTTTCTAGCTATTATGGCTGATAAGCTAAAAGATGGAAGCATTCTATATTTCTCGTGGAATACTATATCTAACTTCCCTTGTGTACCAATCTTAACTTCTTTTAGAGGCAATATCTACATTGACAAAATGGACTATTAGTCAATTCCCTTCCTAGTATGACTTCATTGATATGTGCTTAATTGATTATACATTTATTCCATAAAACTTAGTGATTAATGATATGAAATGCTTAAGACATTCACTTTAGTTCATATTTGGTTTTAGGTATAATTCAGAAGCGAAAGAGCTAAAGTGAGTCGAAAGCACAATATTTAAGTCGTCTTCCTAAGATTCACACTCATTTGTCTTCATAGAGCAAGAAGAAAAATGATTAAAAAAAGAGAAGACAAGAAAAAACATAAAAATCAAGAGTGCATGTTGAAGAAAAATGGCTCACGATTATGAAAATGATGTTATAGGTGTGAAACATCTATCACACCCATGACAAAAGTTGTAGAAGCCCCCATAACACAAGTTGCATGGGCATGACAATCCTCATGGGTGTGCATGGTTGACTCATGGTCCCATGCAATAATAGCTTATAGTCGTGAGCCCTCAAAGAGGTCATGCTTGTCACACCTATGCAATAATATCTTATAGTCGTGAGCCCTCAAAGAGGTCATGCACGACCATGAGTCAAACATACATGCCCATGAAATCTTGCCAGCTCACTCAAAAACCTAATTTTCAGTATAGATACATCTTTTTGATGACAGCAAACGTATGAAAGGTTTGAGGAAATGTTTTAGGGGTTTTAGGAGGATGAAGAGAGCGATAGAGCACATCTTTGGGAGACCCATGAAGGCCTAAGCTTCCTAACATCGGTTCGGAGATATTGACATCGAAGAACCCAGTTAAGCATTCTTTTCATTGCATTTGTTATTCTTTCTCTCTTAGGAATTGAGTATGTTATCTTATGTTTATTGAATTGGGGATTGTGTAAGAATGATTGAATGTACTATTTGATTGTTTTTATGTACGAACATTGCTAGAATCGAATACAATACTTAATCGTTGTATTTACGATTCATTTATGGTAACTAATGGTTTTTAATCATTAGGGATAACATAGCCTAGGTTAAATGACTCGATTTTATGTGGTTTTTGCCTTGATTAATCTATTTTCTTAACTCCTAATGTAGCTATCCATTTAAATATAGAGAGCTTGTTCTAGGTTATTCGATAGTTAAGTTTAATTGGCGAGCTCTTCTTAATTAAACATGACCTAAGAGAAAATCGGGGTTAGCAGAGCTTATTATTGACCTACAATTATTAGTGCTAAGGTATGTTTAATTGTGTGTAAACTGAGATTGAATCGACAACCGGGTCCCTAATGAATTTATCACTTTTCATCATTTTCGAATGTTTAATTTGTTTTTGTTAGTTTAGTTTCATTTTATTTTCTTATTTGAAACCAAACCAAACCCCCTATAACCTAATCACTAATTATTCTCATTATAAAAGCTAAATGAATACTTTCTGTAGGATCGACATAGACTTAACACTACTGTAGTTTTGGGTTTAGTTATTTTGAGTAGTGTTATGACATGCTACGTCATTCATAGTCATAGATATCTAATAAGATCAACTCATTAGAGAGCTTATAAGTCTAACTACTATGTAACTACCTCTATGAACTTTCTACGCTACTAGCGTAGTTTTAGCGAAAGTAGTTATTATCATATGGCACTTTAAAAGCTCCAACTTCACATTAATATATCTAACAAAATCTTTTAGCATATATGAGTG
>JAOTAY010021299.1:0-10928 GCA_025629805.1 Erythroxylum baracoense | reverse complement strand
CCCACATAACAAATTTTTCTATGATCATACATTCCACATTATATTCATGCTTTCATGTTTCATAAATCTTTTCTTTTTCATTCACACAAAGTCATAAAATTTTCACAATGCAACACGATATACATTCACAGAATATCTTTCCAACATTCACAATGAATAAAACAACATATTCATCATACATGCACACAATCAATTTAGCTCATCATCACAAAACTATAAATATATTACCCACCTATTTAGCTTGATATTTCCAAGTGTCAAGCTTGCTCTTCTCCACGCTCTTGACGTCTATATTCTCGATTCCCTAAAAACAAACATATTTCATTTCATCACACACATATAAAGCTCTCCTTAAACCTAGCTATCCATGAATAAGCTCACACTTAATCTCTTCTTGATTTTTATCTAGCTAGAAAAACTAAGTTCTAACATAAACCACTTATTCTTCTTCTTTCTTTCCTCATCTTCATCATATAACAAAAACCTAGTTTCTCCACTTCCTTCAACATTTTCTCCACATAAACCTACTTCTTTCTACTTCTTTCTTCTATCAAAACTAAAGAGTAGTAAGGTTTACCTCACTAGAAAAATTTAGCTAAAACTCTTTCTTCTCCCTTTTTCCTTGCTATCTTCTTCTTCCTTCTCCTTGCTTCGTTTTCCTCTTCTCTCCCTCTAGGTGAATTCACGACTCTTCTTCTCTTCTTTTCTTATAACCCACGACTCTCTCCTTCTTTGTCTTATTCATTTATTACAACTTTTTGTGTTTTTACCATTTTACCCTACCTTATCAAAGAATTTCCATAACTCTCCTTCTCTTTATTCTCTTCATCTTCTTTTAATTCACACCACCTTAACTCACGTCTCCTCCTCTTTGTCTTATTCATTTAAGACAACTTTCTTGTGTTTTTACCAATTTACCCTTTCTTTATTAGGAAATTCCTATTAACTCCTTCACTTTATTTTAATTCTTTCCTTTAATTCATACCACCATACAAAATTCAAAATATACCATATTAGACTTCAAAATTCCTAATTCATAAATTCTAATCTATTTTCATGCATAATAATTAATAAAATAATTAAAATAAAATAAAAAGATAAAAATCCTAAAAGCGGGATCCAACAATAGAGCTCTATTAGTCTAAGATCCCAATCTTTTCTGGATTTTTTCTATTAAAGGAAAGCATTCACAAAATCTTAGTTTCTTGGAATGAATAGGAATTCCCAGATAATGAAGTGGAGGATCCTTCAAATCCATTCTTGTAGCTAGGGCTAAGGCATTAGACAAGTGAGAAGCACTTTTAGAGATAAAGAGATAACTCTTGTGGAGATTAATACCTAGACTAGAAACCTCCTTAAAAGATTTGAGAGTATTCATCAGTAGAGAGACTGAGTGAACATCAGCCTTGCTTAGAAGAATAAGATCATCTGCAAAACATAAGCTAGTTAGTGAAATCTTCTTACATTTGGAATGGAATCTATATTTGGAGTCTCCTGAGATGTTGTGCTTCAGCATTTGAGTGAGGAGCTCCATACATATTAGAAAAGATAAGGGGACAGAGGATCCCCCTGCCTAAACCCTTTCTTGCCTTTAAAAATCTCAGTAGGACTCCCATTTATCAATAATCCGTAGGAAGTTGTGGCAATGCATTCTTTGATCCAACCTATGAAGCGATAGGGGAAGTTCATGGCTTCCATGGTTCTGAGCAGAAAATTCCAGTTCACACAATCAAAGGCTTTCTGTAAATCCGCCTTAATAACACAATTTTTAGGGCTTCTCCTGCTATTGTATCCTTTCAAAAGCTCTTACAATAGGAGAATATTGTCCCCAATGTCCATGTTGTAAATAAAAGCTCCTTAATTCTCATTGATCAGTAAATGTAAGATCTCCTTCAATCGATTCGCCAAGATCTTGGTAATGATCTTGTAGAGGAAGTTTGTGCAGGAAATAGGTCTGAAGTCACTCCATGATAATGGATTTGGGTTTTTAGGAATCAAACACAGAATAGTCTTATTTATTTCTTTTAGCAATACTCCTTATAGGAAGAATTCATGCACAGCCTCCTTGACTAAAACCCCTACACTGTTCCAAGATTTCTAGTAGAAGACTCCATTTAGCCCATCAGGTCCAGGAGCTTTAGAGCCATTCATATCGAAAACAACTTTCTCGATTTCCTGATCTGAAACTGGTCTGATTAGCAAGGAAGCCTCATGTTGAGGGATTCTTACTGAAAGAAACTGTCTAATATCTGCTTCAATTCCATGAGGGGAAACATCTGAACCTAGTAGGTTTTTAAAAAACTTCAAAGCATCCTTTGCTAATCCTTCTTGTCCATACACAGTCTCTCCTGATTCAAAAATTATGGAAGAAATTATGTTTCTGTTTTTTCTAGCTAAAATAGAATTGAAGAAGAATTTTGTACACCTATCCCCATCCTTAATCCAATTTACTCTCGATCTCTTCTTCAATAAAGAATATTGATTATCCACCAAGTGTGAGTAGTTCTTGAGAGCTTCCTTTTCAACTAAAGATAGAATAAGATCTGTAGGTTTTTCTGCCAACAATTTATGAATAATAGAGAGTTTATCCCTAGCTATTTTTACCTCCTTAGAGATATTTTGTCCTCCCAATGAGTTCAGGATCTTCAGTTCTTTTTTTATAGCCTTGAGTTTTTGGATGCATATGAATTGTTTAGTCCCAAAGAAATCACACTCAAGGCCCTTCCTTATCGCTTCTTGAAAACCCTCCATGTTAACCAGAAAGTTATTGAACCTGAAAGGATAAAGAATTTTAGTCTTAGTAAACAAATTTTCGATCCTCATAGAAGTATGATCAGAGATCCCAGGGTCTAGGAATTAGGTTGTGCTTCTTGAAAACGTATTGAGCCATTCCGCATTAACAATTACCCGATCCAATTTTTTCCTGATGTTCTAAATAGAGCTTTGTTTATTTGACCAAGTGAATCTATGGCCTTCATATTTCAGATCAATAAGCTCCACATTGTGCATACAATCAAACATATCCGAAGAGTAGTTGAGTAAATTACAATTCCCTTCTGCTTCCAATCTGAATAAGGTAGTGCTAAAGTCTCCACTAACTAACCATGGATCATTGATGGAAGCCTTAATTCTTCGAAGAGAATTCCAGAGTTCAGTGCGTTGAAATATAGTATTGAAACCGTAAACAAAAGTAGCTGAAACACAACAATTTTCCATTTTGAATTTAATATCAGTGTGTATAAACTACTGGCTAGATTCAATTGCTTTCACCTCCAAGAACTCCCCATAATAAGTAATAATAATCCTACCATAGGCATGATTTTGATGGTTTGTGAGAAACTGCCATTTGCTACCCAAACAACCAAGTTTATTCAAATTAACTTCTCTAATTTTGGTTTCCCAAAAACAAAAAAGAAGAGCCTTCTCCTTTAGGACAAAATCCCTTACCGCATTGAGCTTGGAAGGGTTATTTATTCCTCGAACATTCTATATGATTAGAGTCATAGGATATTATTTTTCCCTTAGGAGCTTTTTCTACTGCTCCTGTTACTATTCCTAGAGATAATTATCTCAAATTTCTCTTCTTGATTCACTCCATTCTGCCTATCCTCCTCCATCTGACTTTGCTCATTCTCATTTTGTGCATATGTGGGGACTATAACTCCTTCACTGGACTGAACTCCACCAGAATAAATCAGGGAATTTTCTCCCTTATTCATTAGTGAGGTTCATGCGTAGGGTGGAGTATGAGACTTTCCTTCTAGCTGGACTGAAGCTGGGGAATTCTCCTTCTGATTGCTCTCCCCTTTTGTAGGGGACATTTTTTCGACCTGAACTTGCTCCTGGTTTGCAGAAACTACCTCTTCATTTGCACTTTCTTTACTGTCGCCCGAGATAATCTCTTCCATACCTATCACCTCCCAATAATCACCCCTTGTAAAGACTTTCCCCGTTGGCTTCCATTCTTTGCCCTAGGCCTTCAGAGATGGCTTCCATTGGTAAGTTATCAGGACTTTATCCTCAGTAAGAGAGGATTCATTTGCCAACCTAAGGAAAGGAATGTTGTCTGGAATTTCCTTAGTGATGTCCATGCTCACACATAACCGAGAAAAACCTACCCTTTTCTGCAATGTAGTGTTTTCATCCATGCATATAGGTTTCCCTAAATAATTAGCCAGCATACTCAAACCCTTGGTAGTCTAATATTCTAATGGAATGTTGTGGATATTCACCCAAAGAGAGATGTTCTTCGTTCTAATTTTTTTCTAATACCATTCTCAGTTGCCAATTTTGGAGAAATAATGGGAGTTGAGAGATGTGCCAAGGGCCCTCTTCTATCACCTTTTGAGCTTTCGATTTGGATGAAAAGGTGAAAATCAAATTCTCCTCCGCAGTTAACATGACCTCTATAGGACTTCTCCCTTTCCAATTTCGTTGAGCCCATGCCTGTATTACTGAAAATACAGGCCTTCTGTCCATAAAAAACCCAACTAAGGGGGCTTCCCATATCCTAGCTCCTTCCTGTAGGATGTCTAGGCTGGGAGCTACTATTAACTTCCCTACAATCTCCACAGGAGGGCTATAAGTCAAGGAGGAGCCCGAGTTATCTCCCACTACCTACTTCCATGTCTTTCTAATGCTAGCAGTTGTGTCATCTACGGTAGGAGCTGAGTTTGGGAGAGGAAACAGAGGTAGATGGAGGGGTGGAAGTCGAGTGGGAAGAGGAAGAGTGTTATGCTGGAGAAGGTGGGGGTTGGGGATGGGAGGAGGGTTTGGGGAGAGGAATTGGTGAGTTTGTTTTGAGATTTGAGGGTAAAGGTGGAAAATCAGTCTCCATTGTAAGGTTAGAGACCCACAGAGCTGAAGATGGCTCAAATCTAGGGTTAGGGTTTGGGTGAGTGTGTAGGAAGTTAGAGAGAAGCTAGAGTTTCTCTCTCATTGATCAGCTTAAAGGTTGTCCCGAAGATAACTTTTAGAACAAGATATAGGCATTATGAATTTTTAATGATACCTTTTGGACTCACAAATGCTCCAGCAGCCTTTATGGATCTCTTAAATAATATTTTCCATCCTTATTTGGATCAATTTGTGGTAGCCTCCATTGATGATATCTTGGTTTATTTTAAGAACCGAGAAGAGCACAATGAGCATCTGAGAATTATTTTGTAGACTTTGAGGGATAAAAAACTTTATGTCAAGTTCAATAAATGTGAATTTTGGCTTGATGAAGTTTCTTTCCTTGGTCATGTCATATCAGTAGATGGGATTAGAGTTGATCCTAAAAAGATAGAAGTCATTCTAGAATGGAAGCCACCCAGGAATGCTACAGAGATTAAAAGTTTCTTAGGCTTGGTAGGATACTATAGAAGATTTGTTAAAGGATTCACCATAATCACAACACCTTTGACCAAGTTACTTTAAAAGAATGCAAAATTCGTGTGGAGTGATAAATGTCAGGAAAACTTTGAGAAGCTAAAGGCCATATTAACTAAAGCGCCTATTCTTACACAATCTGTACTTGGTAGAGACTTCGTGATCTACGGTGATGCCTGACATAACGGGCTTGAATGTGTACTCATGTAAGAAGGAAAGGTAGTTGCTTATGCTTCTAGGCAACTTAAGCCTCATAAAAGGAACTACCCGATCCATGATTTAGACTTAGCAATCATAGTCTTTGCTTTGAAGATTTGGAGGCATTTCTTATATGGAGAGAATGTTATATTTACACATATCACAAAAGTCTTAAATATTTGCCCACACAGAAAGAGTTGAACTTAAGGCAAAGAACATGGATAAATTTGATTAAAGATTATGATTGCATCATTGACTATCATTCAGGCAAAGCAAATGTTGTAGTCAATGCTCTTATCAGGAAATCATTATCAGCTTTAAGAGCAATAAATGCTAGATTATTAGTATTGAGTAATGAAGCCATCGTAGCTTAATTGAGACTCAAACCAAACTTGTTACAACAAGTTCAGGAAGCACAAAAGCAAGATGAAAAGCTAGCTATCATTCTTAAATAAATTTAAGAGAGGAAGGATAGTGAATATGCAAGCAAAGAGGATGGCTACTTGTATTACAAAGATAGAATATGTCCCCTTAATGATGATGAGCTGAAAAATAACATCATGAAGGAAGCCCATAGCAGTTCATATGTTGTGCACGTAGGAAGTACTAAAATGTACCAAGATTTGAAGACACATTATTGGTGGTTAGGTATGAAAAGAGACATTGCAGAGTATGTTACCAAGTGTCATACATGCCAACAAATAAAAGTAGAACATTAAGTTCCATCGAGTTTACTTCAACTAATAATATAATTGAATAAAAATGAGATCAAATCACGATGAATTTTATGTCTGGTTCACCTCAAACTAAGAAGAAGCATAATGTCGTATGGGTGATTGTAGATAAATTGACCAAGTCAGCTCACTTCTTACCTGTCAAAACTGACTACCATCTCTAAAACTGTGCAGAATTATACATCAATGAGATAGTGCGGTTGCATGGAGTACCATCATCCTATTAGAGTTATGTAAATATAGTGCCCTAGAAAGTAAGTGTATTTACATATAACTTAATTTTCTTCCAGTTACAAAATTGTAATGAAAATCTTTATTATTAATAAAATAAAAGAGTTTGGTTTTATTTGTATTAGCATAATATAACTAGTTATAAGATACCAAGATTCTTTTGTAAGTAATATACATATACATGGAGATGTAAGGGAAACATTTGTATTATTATAATCTAAATTAATTGATTCACAGTCAAATAATCAAGTTGGTCGCTTGATTATAGTTTAGACTATAGTGTTGCGATTTACCTCTATGTAAGTAAAGGAATTTACTTCAAAGGAATGATGAGTTTCAAATCATGATAGTAATTGACTATCGGTAATGGCACTATTAAATGAATCTGGAATCATGTATGTTTTTTTTAAGAATAAAGTAGGCCGTTACTTTAATCTTAAAACATACACCTTAGCATTCGTTCATTATGAACCACAATCTTGATGAGTGGTGAACTCATGCGTGTTTCATTATAATTCTTGATATGATCGAAATAGATTTTTACAGGGTATCAATCTAGTGTCCGTATGTTGGAATTATTAATTGACACATGCATCAGGGAACATTCACTCAAATAAAGAGTTTATAGTGATATTATCACTTCTAGATGTTTTACAGAGATTGGTGATTAAACTAGCGCCAGTAGTTTGATGGACTAGCTACCTATCAAGTCTAACACCAAGATTAGATCTTATGTGTTAATCACCATGTAGAGTAAAACGGGAGATCTAGATGGAAAAACCAATATAAGGGTAAAACGGTAATTTTATCCTTCATTGTGTGGATGGCTATAATATGGTTCAAAATAGAGTTTGCGATTGGACATCAAATTAATATTTTTGAATCACAGTTCCTCATAATTTAAGTAATTCAAGAGTTCAACCAATTGTCTTTAGTGGAATGATATTTGGTTAATAAGTCGGAATTAATGCTAATAAAATTACATTAATTCCGAGCTTATTGGAGCTTGAATTATTTAAATCTAATTAGATTTTCCACTTGACTTATGGGAAGGTTATCAAAGAAAGCAAGAAAAATAAATTGAGGTATCGGAAAGAAAATGAGACAGTTTGGAGAGAGATGGACGAATTGGATTCAGGCTGATACGACCGGAACAATTTAATTAAGAGTTAATTAAATTGGGTCTTAAGTCTAAAATTAATTATTGGGCTTGCAATAATTAATTGTTAATTATAAGCTCAAAAAAATATTTAATATTAAGCTGAATTTTGATTTAATTAATTAGATTAATTGAATTAAAATCTAAATCATCAATCATTAATGGATGGTCATTAAAGATGAATGGCAACGTAGCTTTGGAAGGATTTTTTTTTAAGTAGCTTTTACCAAATGCTCATTTGATGATGCATGTACCGAAGATGTGAGTGGAGTTATAAAGAATAAGTTCTTTATTGTTTTAAAGGCATAAACGTTCAGCTCATTTTTATTGATATCATTAAAGGAACATGTTAGGATTATAGATAATGTTCAAGGATTGTAGTGGAGGGGTCTTCTTTTCGAAGAATGAGAAACGTACATCACTTTTTTCCCCTCAAATCCTCTGTCCCAACAACCCTGGCCCAACTCTGGCCCAGTCCATCCTAACCATCCATTTATGTGGGACCAGGGTTGCTGGGTCAGAGGATCAAGTCCCCACTTTTTGGCATTCTTTTTATTAAAGAATGAAATGAGTGCTCTGTAACAACTCTCTCTACTCACTTCCAAAGCAAACCATTAATGCTACTCTTTATTAAAAGGTGCAATGGTTGCTTGTTAAATAAAATGTGAGCTGCACGTTTTGATTTAAGGATAACTAACGTGCAAGTGTTGGACTTGGAATAATATAATGCTTTTAGCATGTTTTGATGCTATAAATGTACGTGAAGGGCTTTTAATCTTAATTTTTTCTCTCTTAAAAAACAAAAGGCTCAAATGAGACCATCAGCAAGCTTTTAGTCTTAATTTTTTCTCTCTCAAAAAAACAAAAGGCTCAAATGAGACCATCAGCAATAGCAAAGAAGATGAGAAAGTCTCATGGTTCTTCTTTAAGCTAGTCGAATGTTGATAATGAGAAGGTCTCATTTTTGGGTTCTTGTTTAACTAGCCGAATATAGCAAAGGTTTGCTATTCATTTTTCTTCTTCTTTCCTACCAAAAGATCTTGATAACTAAGCTATTCAAGGAGAACAAGTAGTAGATCGAATTGGTTGAGGACACGGCAACGAGGAGTCAAAACTATAGCTAGGAGTCGGTAAAAATTTCGGTTTTGTTCTTATTATATTTATTTTCCTTATATGATATCATGTATGGATTAAAGCATGTTGATTTGGTGTTTTTACTTCTGCTATATTGTGATTTCGGAAAAAGGTTTTGAAATCTACCGTTTAGCCAAACTAAGCATGTTTATTGTTTCCTATCCAACAATTGTTAGTTCACTATTGAGTTTGTTGGAACGGAGGTTTATTTATATAGTTATAGGCCCAAGGGTTAGAAGTTATTTTCTAAATTTTTTTGCAAATTAAGATTATGTGAGGTGAATGGTGCGTGACAATGATGAGTCATGTATTTCAATGGTTAAGATGAATAGACAAGCTGTGAAATGCAAGAAAGTATAGGAGCATTAAATTCAACAAAAAATATGCTTATTGATGAACAAGTAGCAATTTTCTTATATATTATTGCTCATCATATTAAAAATCGAGTTATTACGAAAATTTTTAAAAGGTCAGGTGAGATAATTAGTTAGTGTTTTCATAATGTTTTAAATTTAGTAATGCATTTGCAAGATCTTTTGTTTAGAAAACCTGAGCTAATACCAACAAACTCTTCGGACTATCGATGGATGTGGTTTAAGGTAGATAATCACCTTATTACTTTTATAAGAAAATATAGTGAATGTAGTTAAGGTTCCTCATTATTTTTTATTTCATTTGAATTGTAGACTTGCTTCGGTTCTCTATATGGGACATATATCAGGGTTAATATGTCAATTAAAGATAAGCTTATATTTCGAACTCATAAGGGAGACATTGCAACAAATATGTTAGGTGTGTGCACACCTGATATACAATTTGTTTATGTTCTTCTTGGTTGGGAAGGGTCAGTAGCTGATAGTCGAGTTCTTCGTGATGTAATTACTAGGAGACGTGGACTAAAAGTGCCTCATGGTAAGCTTTCCTATATGATATAGGAAGGTTGTTTGAAATTTTGTAAATGAGATAATGTACATTGAATAACTTATGTAGTGCTTTTTTATATATGTTGCTATTACCTAGTCGACGCAGGTTAAACAAATTGTGAGGGCTTTCTTACATCTTTTAGGGGTTAAAGGTAACATTTGAATGAATGACGTCAAGGTTACTAGCCAAGAATTCCAGAAAAATTTTTTAATATGAAACATGCGACTGCACGCAATATAATTGAGAGGTATTTTAGGTCACTAAAAATTAGGTGGGTTATTCTTAGGAGTCCATCCTTTTATCCAATAAAGACTCACAATCAAATTATTATAGCTTGTTGTTTGCTTCATAATTTTATTAGACAAGAGATGAGTTTTGATCCCATGGAGAGTGATTTAGGGGATTATTTTTGCACCAATCCAGTTATTGTGGAGGAGTGTATAACTACTATTGAACCAACTAATGCTTGGACAAATTGGAGAATCGAATTGGCACGCAAAATGTTCAATGAATGGCGAACATCTAGACAAAATGAAAATTGACATTTTTTAGATATTCTATTATGTTTGAGTGTTAGGAGGTTTTATATTATTGTTTATGTAAGTTGTTATACTCTTTGTTGTTTATGTTATACGATATTATTGTAGACTATATTGTTTTCATAAGCTGTTGATGCTTAATGTTAACAAAATGAAGAATTTTATGAATGTTTTATTTTTCCTTTATTATAATGATTATTTTTTTATTTATCAATATTGCTTTAATTTGGTAGATAAGTATGTCGAGGAATTTCCGTCAACTATTGATTCTCAAAGTTCAAAAGGAACACAAAGAAAGTGGAACTATAATGAGGATGTTGTGCTAATTTCCTGCATGGTTGATTTGCATAATGTGGGAACATACAATGCTGATACTGGATTTAAAGCTGGCTATCTCATTGAATTAGAAAGAATGGTAGCAACAAAGCTCTCAAATTCAAACTCAAAAGCCAGACCTCATACAGAGTCTAGGATTAAGACTTTAAAGAAAAAGTGGAGCATTATTTATAATATGGTAAGGAAAGATACTGGTGGATTTGGATGGGATACCGAAAGGAAAATCGTCATTGCTGAAGATCATGTATGAGATTCTTACTTAAGTGTAAGTATTGAACTTTTAACTTGTTTTAAGTATTT
>JAOTAY010021298.1:0-10930 GCA_025629805.1 Erythroxylum baracoense | reverse complement strand
TAAGAAAATCTGCATGCATGAAAGAGTTAGACTCCGAAAAGCGAGGTCTAACAGCTGTGGTATCAGAGCAAGCAAGTTTGAGTCAGACTCCGGAAATGGGGTCGGACAATTTTTATGGTATCAGAGCAAGTAGGAGTTAGACTCCGATAACGGGGTCTAACATTGGCCCCAAAACTTGCAAAAAATAAAAATAAACAACTCTAAATACTTAGTGAGGATTCCAGTAAGAATTCAATAAATTAAGATAAAAATGATATAAAACTGAGAAAATAAACAATTAATAATAACCTAGATAACTAAAAATACTAAGAACATTAAATGTAAATAGTGTTGAGTTGCCTCCTAATAAGTGATTGTTTTAAGTTGTAAGCTTGAACCATTTCCATTTGCTTCAACTCGGTAGACCCCTACTGGTGTGTATAAGTTGCCTTGAGGTCCACCTCTATCTTTACTTTTCTTCTTTATCTTAATAGAATGATCAATTCTGGCATAATTAATAGTTCTCTATAAAATATTCACTAGTTCCATTTGTTTCCTTCATCTTTGAACTTGTCCCCTTTGGATCATGTGCTTTTGTCACCTATATAACGTAAGGTATAATATCATTAATTGCATCAAAATATAGGAATTTATTACCATCAACATGATTTTAAGGTTTAGATTTCCTAATTCATGTTTCTCATCTTTGACCCTAAAGGTTAACTTTCCTTTATAAACATCAATTAGGGCCTTAGAAGTGTCCAAGAACGATGAAATAATATCAAAGGTAAATGAGTATCCTCAACCATATATAATACCATAAAGTTTATGGGAATAAGCTACTTAACAATTTTTATAGATGCATCTTCTAGTATATCTACCAGACATTTAGAAGAGCAATTTACTAATTATATAAAGATAACAGTAGGTCTCAATTGCTTATCTCGAATTCTTTTCAAATGGATAGAGGTATGAGGCTAATACTTACCCTTATATGACATAATATGTGATCGAAGCTCATGTCTCAAATTTTGTAAGGAATGATGAAGCTACAGGGTCCTTAAGCTTTAAAGGTGGCCCATGATAAGTCATATCTTCTTACTCTCTGAGCCTTCACTTATTAGATAAAATCTCCTTAAAGAACTTAACATAAGAAGGAATTTGCTTTAAAGCATCGATAAAAGGAATATTAATATAAATTTTTTAAGATTATCCAAAAAAATTTTAAATTCCTTTTTATCCAATTTTTCCTTCACCAATCTTTAGGAAAATGGTATGGCTAGCTTATAATGTGCAGGGGAAATATATTTAGGCCCTTCCTCTTTACTTTCTTCTCTTTCAAACTTGTTCTCCTTTCTAATAGGTGTCCTCTTTCCCTAGTCTCCCTCACTTTCGATCTTCCCTAAAGTGGGACTTTTATTCCGCTCATACATCTCAACATCACACTAATCCCTGAGATTCTTAGGTTTACTAAGCAATTAACTAGGTGCTCTAATAGCTACACTGGTATACTAAGCTATTTGATGCTTTAGCATCTTATTGTGTGTTGTAACCGAGTCCACATTAGAGTTGAACTTCCTACTACTCTCTTTGAAGTCTTCATTTTGTTTGGCTTAGGTGGTAAGGAACTTCTGTAAAGTGATTTTAAATTTGATTTTTGGAAAGAGGCATTGAACGATATAGGCTAAAAACTAGTTGTTTGCCTATTCTGAGTTGCAAGATTAAACCTATTTCTATAAGAAAAAATGGAATGGTTACCCTAATTAGGATTATAGGCATTTAAAAATGGTTTGCTCTTCTAATTGGGTCTATCAATGAAATTAGCCTATTTTAAAGAAGGGATCATGTTAAAACTAGTTTTCCAATTGGCAATCTGTAGCTAAGTATCTTAGGGATATGCAAATTTCACAAAGTGCTTCTTTAGAAGCTAGAACATTCAAGATGTTTATATTGTACTTACCTGGAATCTTTTTAAGGGTAGCTGTCTCATTCATGTCCTTATTTAAACAGTATGCGTCATCTACTGTCTTGGTGATTAGGGCTCTACCAATAACAAAATTTACAGAGAGTCGATGATTTTGTTGTTTTAGATAATTTGTTGTAAAAGGTCTAAAATATAAGCCACTTTTCTAATCCATGATGTAGATAAGACTTCAATAGCTCCTTGTATCTCTCCTAGGACTTGTATAAAGATTCACCTTCCCTCTGATGGTAGTCTAATTCTTTATCTAACAATTTTACTTAGAGAAAGGTACTTTGTGAAGAATTAATGTTTGATGGCATCATGGGACACACCATTTAGCTTTAACATATCATAATTCTCTAGAAACATTGATAGATGTAGGTTAAGGTCTTCATATATTGAACCCCCAAACTAATTCTTGGTTATATATATACTAAGGAGGCTTTATCTTGAAGTTGGTCACTTTGACGTTAGGCCTTCAAATGACTAGATTGATGCCCTATTTGTTATAGAAAAGTCCTTCAATGATCTTATATTTTCTGCAGCCATCTTTGCTTCCTCAACTTCTGTTCTCCTCTAAATTTTTTTTCTTATATGCAAGGTTCTCCTGGTCTCAGGGTTTGGTTCAATAGTATTTTCAAGATTGAAAAAATTACATATATAAGAAGTGATTTTCAAAATAGAAAGAATAAAGAAAATTTAGTAAATTAAAAATGAAAATAAAATAACAATATCTATTCTATTCAGTTTGGAATATGCAAATATCAATATGTAATCCCTAGAAAAAACACCAAAAAAACGTTCTTAAATTTTTTTACCATAAGTGCACAATGCAATTATAGTTATCATTAGCAAGAATCGCTCGATCTCGCAAAGATTGTTATTAATAACCCATAACCCACAAACTTAGCAAGTTAGATCAACTGTTATAGATGATTAGATAAAGAAAATAAAATAAATACAAATCTAAATATTAATGCAAAGAAATGTTGAAGAATATACGAAACCATAAATTAATTAGATTTAGACTAGGTTCCCCTAAGACTTTACTATATTCAATTTCACCTTTGATTAATTAATTATTGTAACTTTTTAAACTAGTTAGACTTCCTAAATTAGATCTTATTCTCACTTAAGACAACTTAGGAATACTTAAATTTATTATATGAACTCTCTTTATAGATTTTACCCTACATGAAAAGATCTTATTACTTTCTTTTGAATAGCTCAAGCTTAACCCTTTTTATTCATGTTGTGATCTAGATATACTTCTCATCTTTTGAATGTTAATGTATGAATCAAATAGTGGATCTTCCACTTTTTCTCCTTTAGTTCAGTCAATATAAAGCATGAATAAATGACAAAAACTAGAAATTCTTTAAATTAAAGAATGAATTAATGCACATCACATCTTATATTCTTCCTTACTAAATCTATATCCATTCTAGTTCGTAACCATATAAAGAATATCAACATAAAATCAATAAAGAAAAAAATATAAAGAAGTCTTGTTCTTAAATTTTTAAATCTTCAAAGAATTGAAATCTTCCTCAATATATAAAAAATGATAAAATCTTGATCAAGACTGATGTAAAATAACTTCAAAGTAACTTTAGGATGTTTCTTGGCCAATTAACTCTTCTTTTCTGCCTTTTTTTGTTAGAACCCAAAATCCTAACTTTTAATTAGCTACTCATCACCCAACATGGTTACATATATCTGGGCAAGTCCTTTAGAGCTTTATAAAAAAAAACAGTGTTAATATATGTTATACACAAAATCATATAGTGTACCATATTCTTCATCCAAGGAGGAAAAACTAGGTGTATAAGGTGTACTAGAGAAATAGAAACAGTATAAGGTGTACTAGAGAAATAGAAACAATCATATTATAACATAGTCCTTTTTACGGGTTTGTGTATGGTGTCGTGTTATGGTACTTGTTCAAATCTTACAAAATTACTCCTTCTTCTCTAATTTTACTTCTTTCCTTGTATGGGAAATAGGAACTGAATTGAATAAACTTCTTACATTAAGTATCAAATCCTTTAAATATCATCTAATATGCAAGAAATATTCCATAGAATTAGTTCTAAAATAATGTATGTCTACCATACATTACCTTTTCTTATCCAATAAGACTTGCTCTTAGACTATCGTATCTTTAATAATTGAAAATGTCAATTGTTATTCTCTATAAGTAGTATGTCATTACATTCTCCCACTAAAGAAGACAACTATAATACAACTAACCTTCTTATAGTTATGATAAATGCATAATCATCTAAAAAAACTCTTTGAATTCACCATAAAAGTGAATTTTTAACATCTCATAACCTTTTAACTATATATAAAATTTATCATCAAAGGAACTATTTCCAATTATATGTATTGTCATAAGATTTAAACTTTTTTAAACTTCATCTTACTCTCACTACTTATGTTACCATTCTCTTATAAGAATGCAATGAAATAAAAATTTTATTCAGTATGGTTTGCAAGATAATATCTAACCTTTTAGATATATTATAAATTTTTATTATCTAATTTTGTTCGATAATTATTGGATAATATATGCTTTGATCGAGGTGTCGAGTCTTATAATTTATATCCCTTAATTACTATAAGGAGCACGGGTTGTGAGTTGTAGTATTTGAAGGGTCGATCCCATGAGGAGGGTAAACTAATCTAATTCTAGGTCATCTAAGGCTTAGAAATTAATAAAATGAAATTAAAAATGAAACAAGAATATATAGATGGGAATTTGATTGCAGGAATTCAACTCAAGAAATTAACATAAAACAAGAATTGAAATTGAGTAACAAAAAAGGGTCACTATGGAAATTAATCAAGAGAAATTACTAAGTTAAGAGAGAGGGGATTCTACATATCATTAATGTTAACCTAGCCAATTATGTGTTATCGGGGTGTCAGTTCTATACTATCGTAGGGGGAGTTACTCTCTCTCAAGTTATAATCCCGTGCCCTAAATCATTAACCCTAATTAAATTATGAAATTTGTAATCTCTCAATTAACAACCAACCCATAATTAAAATTAGATCAGAAGCTCTCTACTAAACTATCGGATCTCATACGAGATTTCTGTCTGCACAAAAACTGATATGATTAACTACATGGTCTATTGAATCGCCTAACTCTCTTTAACCCAATCCAGTCATTTTTATCTTGCTCACCCTCTCAGTTTGTTACTGAAATATAAAAAAATCGAAGTTAATCACAACACCCAATCAATAAAACACAAAATCGACTACGTTGACATTAAATCAAAGTAAAATCTTAAAGGAAGAGTCAGAACATCGTCAACATTCCAAAACCCATCATCATACAATCCATTTCAATCGACCTGCTTCTTCTTCCTCTTCTTCTTCTCTCTCTCTCTCTCTTCTTTTCTCTCTCTCTTGAACTTTCCAAAAGTGGCAGAATGTAGAGGCTTCCCTAGGGTTACATCATTAAGTCCTATATAGTATTTCCAATTAGGGCAACTCTAGGGTCTTTTTCAGATCCGAATGGTATGAAAAATCCCTCAAAAACTTAAGTCTGGACTGCTGTCCACGTATCTATCGCGCAGGCTATGATCGTGGTCCTTCGTGGCACAATTGTGGTTGGGATTTTTTTGTTTCTATCATGATCATGGCCCATAATGTCACGATAGTGGCTCCCTACACCAGCTTCTGTCACAATCGTGACATATTCCCCACAATCGTGGCTCCTTGCTCTTGCTTCTATCATGATCGTGGTATGTTTGCATGATCGTGGCCGTGGGTTATTTCCTGGGTGTTCTCTGAATCTCCTTTAATTACCCTAAAACACTAACAAACACATCAAGGCACCTTATAAATATAAAATTGAAGCTCAACATCATGTTGCAATCCACAAAACACTTAAAATACAAATATTTACTAACTAACATAATTATAACCTAAATATGTACTAAACAATCAAATTAACAACTAAACACACACTAAACTACCCACAAAAACACGATGCAATCTACACCTATCAACATCCTCACACTTAAATGTTTTCTTGTCCACAAGCAAACAAAAAAAACAAACAAACATTAACAACCAAAACACAAAACAAGCAAATACAATAATGAGGCAATGGTATTAGACTTAACGAAACGAATTTAACTTTGAACACAATCCCTGAAGTTGTTATAACTTATTTACTTGTGAAATCTATGTCTAAGTAACTTGGACTAAATATACACACAAATCAAAATTTTAATGTTAAATTTATTAACCCCTATCATTTGCATACACACATTGATAATTATTTGGTCAAATCAAAAGTGAAGCTATTCCTAAGTAGGTTTTCATGAAAAATCAAACTACTAACAAGTTTGGTAGGTTTTTAATTGAAAACATTCTTTTCGTTTATTTTTAAGGATATGAACCTAGTCTTTTTATGCAGAGATAAACATTTGTGATGAATATCAATTCAGTTACTCAACTGGGTCATGTTGTTATTAAGTACCTTGGTCGGAATGTTATCATAGCCTTTTGACGTGAATGCATATATTTGTGATGCATGTTGATCCAGTTACTCAGCTACATCACATTCTCAACTGGATAGTATCTCTATTCATAATCCGAAGGCTAGTGGAATAATTATTTCACTGAAATTTATACATTTTTTTACACATTGTTTTGCCTAACTTATTGCTTTTACTAATTATTCTAACGAAATTATACTAAGAATGCCACTTATTTGATTGGACTAAAATTATAATTGAATGTGGCAACTTCCTTGTGTGAATAGACTAACATCGTTTCCTAATTAACTGGCATATTTAGCCCTAAGTAACTTAGGTCACTAATTTTATGAGCTAATAGGTCTTAACAACCTAAAACACTATGTTGACGGGTAAATTAATCCCATTAAATCTTGCCATTGCCACATTCATACAATTCACATATGCAGACTTTAACAAACTAGCATACACAATGTAAAATTCACACTCAAAGTAAAAACATACAATCCTCCCCATAGTTAAAAACACATTGTCCTCAATATGAGAAGGGTACATATAAACATATAAGGTGGGAATAAAATAAAATAAAATAACATGAATACCATAAGAAGAAAATACTAATAAAAATGAAAAAGGGTTAGAACATAAATTCATTAGGGTGACTCAGGCGAGGATGGTTTTGGAGGTGGCAATTGAACGCCTTGAACCTCAAAGTATTGATGAAGACGATTTATATCCTAGCTTTGGCGTCGTTGTGTGTAGGCCATCTCCTTCATCATCCTGGAGTTTTCTTCAAGTTTGTCTGTGATTGTTTTGGTGTTGTCAGAGATTGTAGCGAGCACCTTCTTCCAACTAGGTATTTTTTTCCTCCTCCTCTCTGGACTCCTTGTTGGTTAAGTCCTCTTTTTGTTACTGAGGTACTGAACTTGAGCTTGCCTACCCTGCCCTGGTCTTTACATAGGATTTGGCCCTAATGTCTCGAAATTCCATATTATGGGACTTCAAGATTTCAGCTCACCATAAGTGATGAAGGTTTATGAACTCAGGACGATGTACAATGAGTCCATCGCAATTGACATCGTAATACTCAGCAATGGCTTACACCAAGTAATCCATACCTAAATTATTGCTTCTTTTATGTAAATTAGCAAAAATTGCATTAAAAATGTGGGTAGAGGTGCATACTAGGATACTGTTACACCATAACAGAAAAAGTTCCTTTGTTAAACATTTGTTGGTTTCAATTTTGTCAAATAACGTTTGACACATGATTTTTTGTAGCAATAAATGTTCATGACTTTTGATTCTATTTTTGTGAGCATTTTTTGCATCGAATTGCTCCATCCCAGTTAATTCGTTCTAATAGTGGGTAACATGGAAATCATCGTGTTGATCTACTATGGATGACTCGAGGAAATCTTAAATTTCATATAAAGTGTCATAATCGAGTTCGTAAGGTTGACCTACAACCTAAACCTTAGGTCCTTTGAGTTACTTTGTTCATATTGAAGAGAAGTAAAGAATTCTTAAGTTAGTTCTTGGTAAATAGGACATTGAAAATGTATGAACTTACCCCACTGAATTCTTTCTCCTAGGTTCTCAACCTTGTCTCTCAATCCTATGCTATCCAATATATCAATATCAAAGTATTTAGGAACCATTATTTGCTTAATGCTAAGGGAGTGAAATCAATTACCTTGCTCTTCTAAATAGATTGGGAAGGGTGTTCCTTCAGTTGGGGCCTGATACTTAGATTCGACCCAGATATTGGGTATGTTTAACTATCTTCTTAATGCATGGCATCAGGATTGAGAGTGAGGGAAAGTTTGAGAGAATGAAAGAGTTGATGGTCCTTAGAGAGAAGGGAGAGAATTTGGAGGTCTTAGGTTTAGAGAGATAAAGTGAAAATGAAAGTGATTGAAAGAGTGAGGTTGGATATGAATATATAGGTGAGGGAAGAGTAAAAGTGTAAAACAATCCAGCTAAAAATTGCGTGAAGTTGATGCACTATCGCAGGCCACGATCATGCTAGGAGACTTTTCTTGCACTTTACGGAATTTTTGTCTTTTCCTCATTTCACCTCCAAAATCCTTCCCTAACTTCTTACTTTCACTTATCACCTCATTGTGCTCTTCTTCCTTAGCAATCCTAAGTCAACATTGATCATCTACTCTTCCACGACGTTTATTTGGAAACAAAACACACAAACCAGGGAATTCTAAACTATCTAAAACTAAAGTTAAACAACAGGAAATTAAAAACCATGGGTTGCCTCCTATATAATGCTTTTTTTAATGTTAGTAGCTCGACGTATGTTTTTCTTCTCTTATGGTGGCTTAAGAGAATCCTTCAATGGTGGCTCGACTGTGGAGCTCATAAAATGTACGTGCACCACTTGGTTGTTTAGGCCATCGCCTTCCTTCTTTTGATTCTTTCTTTGCCTTCTCCTGTGAGATTTTTTCTTTTCCATTGAACACTTTTGTTCATCATTCTTCTTTGTTTCTCCATCAAATTTCATCCTCTTCATGATGGCCATAGGTTGGATAGGATTTTTTTCATTCTTGGTTACGATGAAATACACCTGTTCCTCTCCTAACTCTAGAATTAGTTTGCCCCCATCTACATCAATAATTGATTGGGCAGTGGACAAAAATGGCAGCCCTAGGGTAATTGGGGTTTCCAAGTCTTCTTCTATATCCAAAATGAAGAAATCTATAGGAAAGGTAAACTTTTCAACTTGATCTGGCACATCTTGAATGATACCTTTCAGATAATGAACTGATTTGTCTGTTGTTTTTACCAGTATCTTAGAGGGGATTATACCCCCAATTTTTGATAAAAGGCATATGGCATCATGTTTATGTTGGCTCTTGAATCAGCAAATGCTCTATCTATTTTGACACCCTCAATAATATAGGAGATATAAAAATCCCCTAGGTCCTCCTTCTTTGGTAGGAGTGTCAGTTTCCTTTCTTCCTCCAAATCTTTTTCCACTTTCCCTCTTATCGATTCCATCAGTGTGAGCCGTACTTCCAATTGCTTGATCATGTCTACAACTTCATTCAGCTCATCTTCCTTACACTTCCAAATCAACCATTTAGAAGCCTTCATAATACTACTTTAAGCAATGACCATTCACTCTGAATGTCTTGTTGATTTTTAGACTTCATATCTCTACTGCACCAAAAGGAAAGACATGAGTAATAACAAATAGACCAACCCAACGGGAACGTAACTTACCTAGAAATAATTTGAGCTTAGAGTGATATATCAGTACTTTTTGACCCACTGAGAAGCTTTTCCTAATAAAGATTTTCCTTGAAATCATCTTATCAGGAAAAGCCTTCATCATCTCTTTATATATCATTGCGTTCTGATAGGAGTCATTCCTCATCTCCTCTAACTCTTGTAGCTACAACTTCCTATGCACACCCGCATAATCCATATTCATGTTGCATCTTTTGATAGCATAATATGCCTTGTATTTTAGTTCCACTAGAATATGACATGGCTTCCCAAACACCAGTTTATACGGAGACATCCCAATTGGTGTTTTGTAAGCCATCCTATAGGCCCATAGTGCATCTTCTAATCTTACGCTCCAATCCTTTCTATTGGGCTGCACTGTTTTCTCTAGGATCAACTTGATTTCTCGATTTGAAACTTCAGTTTGTCCTTTGGTTTGGGGGTGGTAAGTGGTGGACATTTTGTGCATGATGTCATATTTTCTGAATAGATTTCCATCGCCCTGTTACAAAAATGGGCCTCTCTATCATTAATGATTGCTTTTAGCATTCCGAACCTAGAAAAAATGCTAGTTTTAAAGAAATCTGCAGCTTTTGTGGCACCCTGCTCCCATATGACACCTGCCTGTACATCCTTCGGACATTCAGGCACATGTTGACAGAAGCGGTGCGCCAACTGCATCACTTTCACTATATTGCATGACATCATAAATTAAAACTGTAAATATCATAATAATTTATAATCCAAATTTCTCATTTTATTTCATAAACAATGTATACATTGTAGCTTTACATGTCATCCATATATGTACAACATCAACAACCTAAAACATAATACATACATGAGGAATTATACAAAAATTTATCGAAAACCCTAAGTCCCAGCTGATCGACCTTTGAGCCATGTCTTCTATCCAAACGTTGTAACAAAAACTCTTCTAAGCAATCTTAAGAGCTAAGTCGTCGCTCTTTCGAACCTCAAAATGTCAACGTTACAATTTGGTTGAGTTTTACGAACTTATTTGAGTAACCATCCTTGATGGTTCACTCATATCACACATATCACATCAATATATACAACACATAATTCACAACATTTAATTTCTCATTTATCATTATAAAACATTTTGTACATAAATGTTCACATTTTTCAATCAATTTGATTTGACATTTCAGTTGCAATCATTCAAATCATATAATTCATGTGTGTATGCAATGTTCATGAGACTCACAATTGTTTATTT
>JAOTAY010021297.1:0-10931 GCA_025629805.1 Erythroxylum baracoense | reverse complement strand
TATCTTGCTATTGAATGGAGGAGGCCTTATATAGGCCTCCAATCTCCTCAAATGTCAAGGTTAGGCAGCCTAACCTTGATAAAGTTTGGCTGACAAAGTTAGGCAGTAGCCAAAAATGACTGCTGCCTTGACAAAGTTAGGTAGCAGCTAAAAATGACTGCTACCTTGAGTAACAACCAATTTACTCTTCTAACGGAATATATCAAGAAAGTCTGAAATTGGAAAGATGAAGATTAAGAGAAAAGATGAAGAAGATGAAGATGAAGAGAAAATATGAAGAAGATGGTGGTTTCGTTGGTTACCACCATCTTTCCAGCTACTAGAATTTTTATAGGTGTTTAATAAAATATAGGTTGGGCTTTAGGTTTGGTTTAGTTTTAGTTTTGTGGGCTTTACATATGGAGCTCAAAGGCGTAACTGATTTCTATGGATGACAGTAGGCTGCTAGAAAAGCTGGAGTCAGAATTGCAAGGAAACTGGAGATGGTGGTAATCCAGCATGGGTTGTATATTCATCTCTTGGTCATTGCTGATCATGGGTTTCCGATATGAAAAAACTTTAATAATTTAACCTCCATATTTTGCAAACGCACGGGTCATTTGTGTAGTACCTAAAATGTTGATCCCACGAGGGGGGTTAATCTAATCCTAAAATCTAAAGTCGAAAACAAGTCGTAATAACTAAAAATGAACAAAACCAAAACAAGAAATTATTTCAATCACACAATCAATTCCAAGAATCAAATTCGAAAATATAACCAAGATAGCAGTTGCAATACCCAATCAAGGATCAACCTAAGAACTACCAATTGAGAGAAAGGGGAATTTTATCTGACTTGAACGAAAACCTAACTGATTATGAATTTACTAGATTACCTGTTCTAAACAGTCCTAGGGTTGATTACTCTCTCTCGAGTTATAACTATTGACCCTAATTTATACACCCTAATCAGATTATGAGAATTGTAATCTCTCGATTCATAATTTATGCAAAACCTAAAATAGATATGAAATTGTCTAATAAACTATTGAAAACTTATGCAAGATCTCTCTTTACACAAATTTACCGGTTTGATTTAATTCTTGTTCTATTAAATTATCTAATTCTCGTTAGCCCAAATTAATAATTTTTCACTTGGTTCACCCACTCAATTTATTACCAAATTAAGCAAGAGTAGAATTGAAATCACACTAAATCCATTAAAAATGCAACAATCAAATTTCATTAATATTAAAGACAAAATATCCCAAAGGTAAGTTTAGACAAATCCTCAACATTCAACAAATCTATCATCTACGACTATCTCAAATTCTATACAATCATAAAATTGAAACTCAATTAGAAATAGACTTGGACTAGATGATGGAGGCAGTAATGGCGGGAAATCTCTTATTTCGGGAAGTACTTCGCATAGACTTCTTCTCCACGTCTCTCTTTCTTCGTTTCTTTCTCAATCTCTTAATAAAGCTCTCTAATGTTTCAAAATTGTGACTGGTGCAAAAGCTCCCTCTCTTATGTTCTTCTTGTTCTTTAAATACCTTTTATGTCTTAAGTAGCCTTAGGGTTTTTTGACAAAAAGTTCCAAAAATCTCTCAAAACTTGACGTTTTCTCTTATTTGCTCGTCTACCCGACTCAGGCCACGATTGTGGCCCTATATGCCGCGATCGTGGCCCTGTATGCCGCGGTCGTGGCCTGCATCAAACCTTTCTCACATTTTTGTCACAATAGTGGCCTATTGTGCCATGATCGTGGGTCGTTGTTTCAACCCGATAATCTCCAAAGCTTCTCCGTTCTTTGATGTTGACCTTAAAATACTAACAAACACATCAAGGTATCTCAAAAACATAATATTTAAGCTCAAAAATGTATACTAACCCACAAAAATACTTAAATACACAAACTAACATAATTCTAACTTAAACACATACTAAACATTCAAATTGACACTTAATACATAACAAACTAAGCCCTAAAACATGATGCAATTCACACCTATCAACTGCCTACATTGAGCCTCTCATTTCTTTTATTCCACTTGAAAACGTATTTATGCCACATAATGTTAATTAGTTTCATGCTTAGATGATATAATATAATATCTTTAGAACTATAGCAACAACTCCAAATTTTGCACTGTAAACTTTTATTACAACTTTTTTTAAAATTTTGTTGCCTTTTCTTATATCCAGCAACAAATTATCATTTTCATTGCTTTTTAATATTATTAAAGGCAACACTTTAAAGACTATTGTGTTATATTAATTTTTAGCAACACATTTTTAAACTATTGCAAACATGTTGTTGCCTAAAACATTTTTTTGTTGTAGTGAGAAATTATAGGTGATTTAGGTAGAAAAATAACTCCTTAAAAAACTTTGTATCTAATAATGGAAAACCTAACAAAAAATCGTTAATATTTTTATATTTTAAATTAAAAATTTTTATATTTATTTTAGAAAATACTTATACAACATCTCTATATATTTATAATTAGCCAAAAGTATTAGATATTCTAGAAATGAAATATTTATAGAAATGTGATATACATGAGAGAATTTTTCTATATGAACTATATTAAATTAACTTTTTGTTTTATGACCTGGTCAAATAAACATATATAGACCCTTAATTATATTTTTGATCCTTTTATGAGCATGATCTTCTTATTAAGTTTAGTGAATATTGTATGATTATTATGTATGGCTATTATGGCACCGTAAAGATAAGGCTTACAACCTTTTGATTAATTATCCTTGTCTATCTTGCATAACCTTTTACAGTCAACGTATAAAGAAATAGATTTACGTCATTTACAATTTAACTTAAATTAGTAGGAGAAGTAAGAGAATAGCATAGGCTATTTTTCTCTATTTTTATAGATACTCTCAAAGACCATTCTACCAACATTCTAAAAAATGAAATATTTTTTAATCTAGGTATTCTTCCTTCTAGTATTCTAGTACTAATTACTAAGGTACATATAATTCTATCAAGGATTATATATCAATTATTCTTGATATTTAATTTTCACTTTGTCGCATCCTATTCGATTGCAAAATGTTTTATAGTGCTAAATTGTTTGAGCAGATTAAATATTCATATTTGTAAAGCTTATATTGAAGATCTTTTGATTTTATAGAACTTTCCAAATTCTATTTTTGTGAAGCTATAGAATTATTTATTATTTCTTGTGAATAAGTTATGAGATTGGTTAACAACCATAACAAAGTATTTTGTTAACCAATTTTATGAATCATTATTGATTAAATTATGAGTTTTTTTGGGTTTTTTGGACGTATTTTGTGATTTTTTTGGGGTTAGTGGTCTTTTTGCTATGCGTTTTTCATGTTTGAGAAATTTTAGACATTTTTTCACAAGCTTAAACCAGAAGTTACTAAGATTTCCAACCTTAATAACCTTTAAAAATGTGTCCAATTGACCATTCAGAATCAAACAGTCAATAAAAAAGGGGCACTTTTAAATTTTGTTTCCACATAATTTTTCATAATTTTGGCTCGTTGAGTGAATTTAATCAACTTCCAAACTTTTTTATCTTTTAACATGGTATTGTTACCTGTGTAAATTTTTTATTATACCATCACACTAGTCTTTTATAATCAATGAGTGTTATATTTTTGATTTATAAGTTGTTGTCTTCTCAAAGAGGAAAATAGTTTGTAATATCGTTTCTTACTTATATCTATTGAAACTCTTATTTTTACTATTAATTCTATTAAAAGAAGAATTTACAATGTTAATTTTGAATTTTTTTGGTCTCTTATGAAAGGTGCCTTATTTGTTAATCATGACTGTGATATTTTTTTTCCTCCTCCTACTATACTCCAACTTTCTAATGGAGTATTCACAATATTTTTTTTTCAATGAAGACTTCTAACCTTAACGATTTTCCTAATTAAGTCCTTTCTATTAACCCTATTACTAAAAATGCAAACATGGCATGCAACATCATGATGTGGCACACACATAGGAGACATGTTAGCGTGTCATGTAAGCATATAATGACACACGTAATATTGTGGGTCTATAAATGTCATAAGAACATTTTAAGTCATCATAATGTTGATATATCATCTATCAAGTTGACATATTAGCATTTTAAATTTATTTAATAATATGACATAGTATGAGATGTGCACTATTAATACATCCTTTTAATTTAGTTTGAAAGACTTGATTAGGTAATTATTAACAGTAGGACGTCATAATTAAGAAATTGTCAAGATCAATCAATTTACCAATCCTTAATCATTTTGTATAATTTAAAATATCATATGTATATATAAAATAATAATTATTAATCAACCACATATAGTAGAAATATAATGTTATATCGTTGGGTATAAACTATACATATAAAATGATCATAAACATATAGATGTTATTAAATACATATAATTAAAAATGTTATTGGGAAATATGAGGTTTGAATATGAATTAGTGTTTTATATTTTAACATTGGATCCACCATTATAGAAATCAATCTAACGGGATATAATCACATTATTATCTTACATTCAAATAATTAAGTTCATCAGTAATGTTTTTACAATCCAATATTGCTTTTGAGGGAACAAATCTACTTTTGTCATAATTAATCTATTAATCACTATACTACAAAAACCTAATAATGTGTGTGAAGAATGCCAAATGAATTAATAAAGATGTATAAATAATTGTGATAAGTTAACGAATAATTTATAGCACCAATATAGCAATAAATTTTCATTTTATGATTGATTAGTACTCATTATTATTTTATCCATGATTATAATATTTGGAATCATCTAAAACAATAAGGAAAAATAACTAAACTAATTTTATCAATTAAATTCTCCTAGTATTAATAATTTTCTAATCAAGTCCTTCAAACTAAAGTAGGAGGATTTATTAATAGTACACGTGGCCATGAAAGTAAATTGTTTAAAATGATGATGTAGCATCAGGTGGAAGACAAATCGACATCATGGTGAAATAACACATTCATGTGAAATTTATGGGACCCACAACACCTTATGTGTATCTATATGTTGACGAGAACAAGTCTTTTGTTCCCAAAAACCCAGTTCCTCTTTAATCTCAACCCTCCAATGTAATAAATTGGATAGTTGAAATCAAAAGGGAACAGAGGGAAAAAATCTTCGGGAACAAAAGATCTATTCCCATATATTGACATGGCATATTTCTTGTGCCACATCATCATCATTCTAATATTACATAGCATGTTTACATTTTTGTTAATATAATCATTGAAAAGGAATTAATTATGAAAGTCAATAACATTGGAGAACGTAACTGAATTAGGATGTTGATTACAGTAAGAGGACCAAAAATATAGCAATCCTATATTAATCCAGTGAGTCAAGTATTTATGACAATTAAATTTGTTGAAAGAAGAACTTAGTTAGGAATGACTTTGATTATTAAAAGGGTGATGCAGAATTAGCCTAGGTTTGGCAGATTTGAATATAACTCTTGTTTAGGATGAGCCCATATTTATGAGATAAAAGAGCATTGTAGAGTTGTAGTTTCACTTCAGAAGTAGGAACGAGTGGATAGGCTAAGCATAATGGTGATGGAGAAGTAGATTTCACCAGTCTTTAAAGGTAGTTTACTGATTGAAAGCAATGCTACGAGATTTATGGAATCCTTGAAGGAGACAATTATTGAATGTGAAAAAGATAAGACAAATAAACTTATGTATAGGTTAATTTCTTTGAGGAATGATAGAGCTTATATGATTAAAAATTAAATTATGAAGATGCAAAATATAACAAATAGGCTGATTAGGTTTCAAGTCTCAATATCAATTTCTTTTTTAATTCATTATATGTTGAATTGTTTACCATATGAATTTGTTTCCTTAAAAATTGTTTATAATTCCAAGAAGGAGGTATACAAGATGAATGAATTAATCTCAATCCATGTTTAATAAAGGAGAAAGATAAAGCACAATAATAGTTATATTGTGAATTTGGTGGCTAAATCCTCTAAAACCAAATGGAATTTTGAGAATCAAAATAAGAAGTGAATGAAGAACAAGGGTTTTAAGAAGAAGTAATGACAAAGACAATAGGCCATCTAGTGGAGTAACAAAAAAGAATTATTATGATAATATGAGACATTTAAAGAGGAACTGAAGAAAAAGGAAAGCAGAATAGGTAACTTTAAGGTTTTTAGTTTTCTTTGATTCATCTTTAATAGATGCAAAACCAAATAATTGGTGGTCAAATATTGGTTCCTAGATTCAAATTTCTAATAAATACAAGAAATAAGGAATAAAAGGAGCTTAAGTGAATCAGAAGTATATGTGTTCATATGAAATGGAAATAAGTAAAAGTATAGTACTTCAGAGATATGAAGTTGCAATTTAGATGTTGGATACACTTTGGTTTTCAATATAAAAGGGTTTTGTTGTCCTTTATTTCCATAGTGATTGGTGAATGCTTATTCAATGATGATCTATATTGTTTCATATAAAAAAATAATTATAAATTGATTATGAATATTAAAAAAGAAGGAACTAAGAGGAGTTTAACCAAGGAGAACTCATTCACCTTATGGAATAAAAGGCTTAGTGATATTTCAAAGTAAATGGTTGACATATTGATCAAGGATGAAAATCCCATAATTTGGTGTATAACGATGTTGATACTACCTACATAGATTGTATTAAAGGTAAACTCACTACGAGTATGAAGAAAGGTTCCGCTAAGACTAGTAACATTTTGAAGATAATTCACATAGATATTAATAAACCTTTGAACCCTACCATTTATGAGAAGAAGTTGCGTATCACTTTTATTGCCAACTACTCGATATATGCTTTTCTATACCTTATAAGTTATACTAAATCCTTAAATAAGTTTAAAATATTTAAAGTAAAACTAAGAAAGGTTTTTGGTTTAGACCATAGTGGATAGTACTATGGTAGGCATGAAAATTTAGGGTTAAGAAAAAATTCATTTTACTAAGTTCCAAGAGGTTTGTATCATAGTTACATAATACAACACATTTAGTACACTTGAGCAAGTGTAGCAACAAAAAGGTGCAATCCTACACTAAAGAAAATGGCAATGAGCATGATGGAAATATAAAAAATTCTTAAATATCTATAAGTAAGGAACTAAAGAGATCACTCTATGTCTTGATTCATGCTCCTTGTAAGTTATTCTAAAAACTACTTTTAAAATGTGGACAAATAGGAAGCCTAATTTAAACTATTTAATTATAGTTTTCCAACCGTGATAAAGATTTATAACTCACTAGATAAGAAGATGGATCCTAGGATGAGTTTTTGGACTCTTCATAGGTTATGCTTATGGTCCAAAAGCTATAAGTTTTAATAGTTTTAGTACTAGAATTGTAGAGGCATTAAATATTAAAATTTTGGAGAATGATATAGGAGATGCTTCATTGAGAATTCAAGTAGTTGAGGAGCTTGAGTTAATAGTAGTACATATTCTTATTATTCATACAAGAGTTATTAAGGTAACTTTGGAGGTACACAGGGATGACTTAGATGTATTTTTAACTTTTAATGTTAGAGATGATATAAAAGGTGTTGAGTAGGCTGTGGTGGATACTTAAATTAATCATTTATCATCATTGAGACATTCACAAAGAGATATGTAACTTGAACCCTTTGATGATTATATTGTTTATATAGGTGAGAAAAATTATATTTTTGAAGAGATTATGAATCCTCTTACCTATAATCAAGTAATAAGGAGTGGACGTGTTGATAAATAGTTGGTGACTATAGAGGAGAAGATAGAGTCCATAGATAATAATGTTGTTCGAGAATTGGTTAAAATTATAAAAATTTGTAAACCTATTAGTTGTAAGTGGGTGTTTAAAACTAAAAAAGATGCTAAAGGAAGGTTTGAAAGGTTCAAATCAAGATTTATTGATAATAGGTACAACTAGAAATATGAAGTGAAGTGTATTGAGACTTTCTCATAATCACAACTGAGGACTTATTATGAATCATTAGGACTTTAGTAGGTCACTTTGATAATGAGCTTTGCTAAAATAGATCTTAAGAAAATCTTATTAAGTAGTTATCTATTAGGGCAATTGTATATTGCAACAACTCATATGTTTTAAGGTGAATAGAAATAAGCACCAAGTTTACAGATTGAGGAAGTTGAAACAGGCATTATAATAATGGTACTTGAAATTCTATGTGCAATCAAAATTTTGGATTTTAAAAAGAAAAAAAACTAGTTTTTATATTCTCCAAGTTCAATAGGAACAAGTTTATTTTTATGGTCTAGTTTATGGATGATGTATTGCTTACTATTAATCACTTCATCTTATTTTAGAATATGACAAAAACTTTAGAAGAACTTTGATATGAACGATCTTTGTGAGGCACTTTTTTTTATAGTGAAGATCTACAAAAATAGATTAAAAAAGATTTTAGCCTAACTCTTAAGGCTTATGTTAGCATAATACTAAATAGGTTCAACTTGAAAGACTATAAACTTAATATATCATCAATTCAAAGGTGATAAGTTGAGTAAGGATCAATTTCCTTAGAATGAGGTGGAGAATGTGAGGATGAGTTATATCCCTTACAATAGCTTAAGTAGGAGTTTGATGCATTAAAAGATTTGCAATATACCTATCATTGAATTAGCACTTAGTGTCTTTGGCTAGTATTTAGAAAATCTTATTCATAGGCACTTAGTTATAGTGAAGAAACTGTAGTACTATATGCATAAGAATATACACTATATGCTATTTTATCAGTATATAGATAATATGAAGAGCATTCATTTTATTGATACTAACTTTAATCGATGTTCTTAAGACAAAAAGTGTACTACTTAATGCATTTTCATGTTAGTTAGAGGTAGTGTTGCAGAAGATCTCTAATAAATTTGTTATAGTTGCTTCACCTATATAAGTTGAGATTATATCTTATTTTAAGGTAAGAGCACATTTAAATGGTTGAAGAATTTTGTTAAAGGGTTTAGGATTGCTAATTGAGATTATATAATTGTTATCTTTGTTAAGAATATAAAAAACACTGGGGGTCTCAAGTATATTAATCTTAAGTATTTAAGTTTTAAGTATAGGTTGATAATGCTAATGTATTTTATAATTATATTGTCACCATAAATATGTTAGTCGATTTACTAACTATATTTGAGAAATAGTGCATATGTATATTATGTTTTCTTATGATACTTCAATGTAGTGGGAGTTTATGACTTTTATATTACATTTTTTGGCACTTGAGATTAACAAAGTTGCAGATTTTATACTTTTTTATTGTACCTTGATGTTTGAAAAACATGCACATTATTATATTATATATACACATATGATTCTTTCTCTCTTAATATGTGTTATTGACTTCTTTATAAAAATAAATTGTTTATTCCATTATGATTAATGACCCTTCATAGAGTGGTCTATCTTTTGAAAATGGATATTTGAATGAGGTTAATGGTCTCCTTTAGGGATAATAGGTCCTTTTTTGAGATTAAGGTCTTAGTATGAGACTAGAATAATGAGGTTATATGGTTTATAATTTTATGGGTCATAAAAGCAAACCATATAACACTTGTGAGTTGTGTTTATGGTTATAGGAAGTTTTATATTGATTATGGAATATTGACTACTATAATTCATTATGGATAGTTCATTGAATTATATTCTTTAAAGTTGTGCATGAACTTATTAAATTTTTAATTTGAATTAGTGCATCCATTTTCAAATTTTCAAAGAAATTATTAAATCTTAATTAATTTTACCTAACTGGGAGAATATTAAAACTTTTAGATATAGGATAATTAGTCTTTTGTTTTACAACTGGATTAATATATAGATATGTATAGTTATGGCAACCTGAGTAAGCCACTTAAAATGAAGTTGTTTTAGGTAAACTTCATAAAATGACAATTTTTTTACTTGAAAGGTTAGGCTTTTAAAGCTTTTTGAGCTAAGCTATATGCTAGCCTCTCAGTTTTGAGCCTTAATAAATGCTTATTTGACTACATTTATATACCTATATTTAATTTGTTTTCATTGTTATTTAATAGTTTTATAATATTTTTGGCGATTAATTCGTTTTAAGTGCATTTACAAGTGATAATTGCCTTCTTAGAATAAAAGAAGAAGAATTCAAATGAAATCATGACATAGAACGAAGATTTAAAGCAACTAAGACCTACATAACCATGTACAGTGACTGTGTAAGTCTCTATCACTGTAAATGTGTGGAGATTTTGGCTCTGGTTGTGTGAAGTTACATACCCATGTATGTGACATAAACAACCTTGTATGTTGCCCATGTAAGTCTCAATTTTTATTTGAAATCGTAAATTTAGGTGTTTTTGGAGATATGTGATTACCTACACGACCATATAAGTTGACCGTGTATAACTAAGAAGCCCTACCTTTTACTATAAAAGGATATGAAAGGAGGCAAACAAAGGAGAGCCAAATTGTTAAGAGATTTTAAGTCGTAAGGAATATAGAGAGGTGTTTTGATCAAAAGACGAGAAAAACATGAAGAATATGCTAAAAGATTTAATAGATAACAACATCCAATCTAATTTTGCAAGAAGACCTAACAAAAGAAAAGGGAGATTTAGAATTATGAATTCTTTGTTTTCTATTAGTTTTTCTACATATTTACCTTGGGTTTTGTTTTTTATAGATAGGAACTAAACTTGTTTAGTTCCTAGCTGTGATGCACCCTAATTTGTATAACAATATTGTAGCATCCGGACTTGGGCCGGATCGCTACAGTGCCGGGCCTCGGACCCCGACCGCCCATCACAATGGCTCATTGGTAAGAGGCGTCCACTTAAAGTGGAACAAAACCTTGAGGTCATGGGTTCGAGTCGTGGACTCACCCTTGACCAAAGAGGACAATACCTTTGGTGTGATGGGC
>JAOTAY010021296.1:0-10932 GCA_025629805.1 Erythroxylum baracoense | reverse complement strand
TGCTTGTACATGAACAAAAGGTGATTGAGAAGAGGAGTGAAGAGCAAGTTCTACAGGTGGAGAATGAGCCAAGGAATGCACAAAGAAGAGGCGGAGGGACATTTCAGAGAGGAAGAAGTCACTTTAAAGGCAGGGGAAGAGCTAGGCCTTTGTCAACAGGTCAGCCATTAACTGCTTTCGATGTGGAAAACAAGGACATTATCAATTTAAATGCCCAAGTGCGAAAAAGGGAGTCATCAACTATGCTGAATTTGACGAGAAGGAAGAACTACTCTTGATGGCGCACACAGAAGTCAGTAAAGCTGAAGGAAAGGGCATTTGGTTTCTCGATTCCGGGTGCTCAAATCATATGACAGGAGACAAAACCTGGTTTATTGAGCTTGATGAAAATTTCAAACACTCTGTCGGATTGGGAAATAGTTCGAAAATGGCAGTTGAAGGAAAAGGCAGCGTCAGATTTGAAGTAGAAGGTATCACACAAATCGTGTCAAATGTGTACTATGTCCCTAATCTCATCAACAATTTGCTAAGCATAGGCCAGCTACAGGAGAAGCGCTCGGTGATCTTAATTAAAGAAGGAACCTGCAGAATCTATCATTAACAAAGGGGCCTGATAATAAACACACAAATGACTGCAAATCGCATGTTCCTGATTTATGCGAAGATGAAGCCGTTGCCTGGTAACTGCTTGAAAATGGAAGAAGAAGACTTAGAGATTCTCTGGCTGTTGCCTAGTAACTGCTTGAAGATGGAAGAAGAAGACTTGGAGATTCTCTAGCACAGGAGATATGGGAACTTAAACAACAAGTCTATTCAAATTATGCAGCAGAAATAAATGGTGAAAGGATTGCCAAAATTAAAAGAAGTAGACAAAGTTTGCAAAATATGCAATGTGGGAAAGCAGCAACAACAAGAATTTCCAAAGAAAAGCAAGTGGAGAGCATCAAATAAATTGGAATTAATTCATGGAGATCTTTGTGGACCAATCACCCTAATCTCCCATAGTGGTAAGAGGTATTTGTTGGTGCTGGTAGACAATTTCTCTCGGAAAACATGGATTTATTTTCTTGCAGATAAATCAGAAGCTCTTGAAACATTCAAAACCTTTGCTGAAAAAGAAGCAAAAACAACCATATGTGGATTCAGAACTAACAGGGGAGGAGAATTCACATCAAATGAATTCAACAAATTCTGCAAAAATAATGGCATAAGACGACAACTAACAGCAGCTTACACTCCACAGCAAAATGGAGTCGCAGAAAGAAGGAATCGTACCATCATGAACATGGTACGATGTCTGCTGTCTGAGAAGGAGATGCCAAAATCATTGTGGCCAGAAGCAGCTAGATGGACAGCTCATGTTTTGAATCGCAGTTACACAAAGACTGTCAAGGACATGGTACCTGAGGAGAGGTGGACAGGAGTAAAACCAAATGTAGAATACTTCAGAGTATTCGGTTCAATTGCACATGTGCACGTTCCTGAACAAAAGAGAACTAAGCTTGATGATCGAAGTCACAAATGCATCTTGCTTGGAGTTAGTGACGAATCTAAGGCCTATCGTTTGTATGATCCAGTGACGAAGAAAATAATCATAAGTAGAGATGTGATATTCGAAGAAGGTGGAAAATGGGATTGGAACCTGAGTACAACAGAGGCAGAGCAGAATGTGTTGGCTTGGGGAGACGCTGATGATATTGCCACAGAAGAGTCTGAAGGAGAAGAGACTGATGGAGAATCTAATGAAGTAGAAGACGGCAATTGAGAAGCAATTCCAGAAATTGAGGAATCTTCAACAGAATTCCCACAACAGATAAGAAGAAGAAGAGAGCCCGTTTGGATGCGTGACTACGAAAGTGGTGAACGCTTGTCTGAAGAAGAAGAATAAGATGAAAGTTTAGCCTTTCACATCTCCAACGGTGATCCAATAAACCTTGACGAAGCGTGAAGGAAAAGAAGTGGCAGGAGGCCATGAAGCTTGAAATTCAAGCTATTGAGAGAAATCAGACCTGGGAGCTTGTGCCATTGCCACATCGAGCAAAGAAAATTGGTGTTAAATGGGTTTTCAAAACGAAATTAAATGAAGAAGGCAAAGTAGACAAATGTAAAGCTAGACTCGTCGCCAAGGGATATTCACAAAAAGCAGGAGTAGACTACAATGAAGTGTATGCGCCAGTGGCACGATGGGATACAATCAGAATTCTATTGGCACTAGCAGCTCAATGTGGATGGTGCATCTATCAACTTGACGTTAAGAGTGCTTTCTTGTACGGTGAATTGAATGAGGAGGTTTACGTTGATCAGCCGAAAGGATTTGTCAAAAGGGGAGAAGAAAACAAGGTGTATCGGCTGAAGAAGGCTCTCTACGGTTTAAAGCAAGCTCTAAGGGCCTGGTTTAGTAGAATCGAGAGTTATTTCAAGAAGGAAGGATTTGAGAAAAGCAATTATGATCACACCTTGTTCTTGAAGAAAAATGGAGATAAATTGTTGCTAGTAAGCCTTTATGGTGATGATTTAATTTACACAGGAGATGAAGAGCATATATGCACAAATTTTAAGTCGTCAATGCAGAAGGAGTTTGAGATGACAGACTTGGGAAAAATGAAGTTCTTCTTTAGAGTTGAAGTCTATCAAAACAAAGCAGGAATTCATCTGTGCCAAAAGAAGTATGCTAAGGAAGTCTTGGAAAGGTTTAATATGTGGAATTGCAATGCTGTAAAGAATCCAATAGTTCCTGGCACCGTTTTGTCAAAGTTAGGTAGAAAAAATGTTGATGCAACACTGTACAAACAACTGGTAGGATGCTTAATGTACTTAACGGTAACTCGTCCTGATTTAATGTTTGTGGTATGTTTGATTTCTCGTTATATGGCTGATCCTAAAGAAGAACATATGATGATTGCTAAGAGGGTGCTGAGATATTTAAAAGGAACAGTGGATTTTGGAGTCCATTACAAAAGGAGCACAGATGTAAATCTGCTGGGATATACAGACAGTGACTATGCACGAGATATAGACGATAGAAAAAGCACTTCAGGCTATGTTTTTCTTCTAAGTGGAGTAGCAATATGTTGGAGTTCAAGGAAGCAAGGAATTGTCACTCTATCATCCACAGAAGCTGAATATGTGGCTGCCACTGCATGTGCATGTCATGGAGTTTGGCTTAAAGGAATTCTGAAGGAGCTGGGCGTCAAAAACTGTGAGTGCATCAATATTATGTGTGATAATAGTTCAACACTTAAGTTGTCAAAGAACCTAGTTATGCATCGAAGGAAAAAACATATTGATGTGAGATATCATTACTTGCGCAATCTGTCAACTGATGGAGCTGTGAAGTTAGTTTTTTGTGGAACTAAAGATCAAGTGGCAGACATAATGACTAAACCAATTAAGTTGGACCAATTTGTGCAACTCAGAAGCTTTCTTGGTGTTCGAAGACTTGAGGAGTAAACTGATGTTGATTCTGCATATTTCAGTTTACGGGGAGGAATTTGTTGGAGTTATTGACTTGGTCTGCAATGTGATAGCTAAATAATAGGTAGGAATTGTTGTTTAAACCGTCAAGTAAGCTAGTTTGTAGGAGTTGATTTGTTCAATTCTGTTTAGATGTGTTTTCCTTGTATCTCGATTTTTTCTGTTTGTAAGACTTTATAAAAGCCTCAGTTATCTTTCTATTTTAATAGAAGATTTATCAGTTTCCTTTATCCTCGTGGTATGGAATAGTTAAAGACAAAGTGTGGTAGTCTTTAATTATTCCTCATAGTTAGGAAGTAACAAAACCTTATAATAACTATTCTCCTTCTCTTTTTCAAACTAAACACAAGAATACATAAATTTTACGAATAGAGAAGGAATAAAATATCTATTCCATTTAACCAAATATTCAATTAGTTCGTTCTCGTATAGCTTAAAGCTTCTTAGTTCGCTCTCGCATGACACAACTCCTTAGTTTGCTCTTGCATTGCATCCCGCCAACTTGAATTTGTAAATTTAACCATTTATTTGCTATTTTTAAAATTTAGATTATAATTAAAAAATTGATCAAAGTTTTTTTTAATTAACGTTTATTTACTTAATTTGTTTGTTTGTCTTGCGAGAAACACATTCAGTGATTCAAGGGTTTTCCGAGTTATGTACACAATCTATCTTTTCTGATACTTAAGAGTGTTTTTGAGTATTATGTTCATGTAATACATAAACAAAACAACTAAATATGATAAATGAACAAAAACAAACTTTTCTGTTAGGTAGACATTGTAAAAAACAAAAGTTGCTATAGTAGATAATCAACATTGTGTTATTATGTGTTAACCTGGATCTCATGATTGGTTCTATTTGTTTTTCTTACAGTTTTTGATTAAATAAAATAAAGAAATTTATATATTTGAAAATATTCTAAATTCCAAAAAAACTTTTCAAGTATAAAATGTTATCTTATATTTGAAATTTGAGCATATAATGCTTTTTTTAGCAGTTATTAACGAATAACAGTAAACCTATCCAAGCGTTATCATCATTACTTTCATTGTTAAATGTATTTTATAACATATTTGAAGTAATGATTCCATTTTAGTTTATACAATATGCTAAAATTGTTCGCTTATGTCTTATAGTCAATCGATTAGTTATAGTTTAGTGACATAATTATTTAAAGATATTCTTTATTTTAAACATATTTCGATGTGTATGATAAAGTCCATAAGGTAAATATACATTGCAAATCAAATTATGATGAGGTCATAATTATGATATTTATATTACATTTTCGTATTACCCTAAATTGTTTCTACTTATTGTTCTATTACGATTGAATATTAACAGAGAGTAAAAGATTAGCATATATTATGTTTCTCTCTTATAAATGAAGTAGTCAATCTCATAAACTAAAGTGTGAAGATACTTTGTTAGATACAAGTTCATTGAAACCTCATACAAGAATTCCATTTGAAACATTAGTTGAATGTCTATAAAAATTCTCATTTTGATGATTATATAAGTAATCTTTTGAATTGAGATCTTCAAAGTATCTTATACACTATATTTTAATACTACTTATGACTTATTCTAGCTAAGGATAGCTCAGTTAGTAATTATTGGATATAACATGACCTATATAGAAAAAATTATATAAGTAATATAGGATTCATCACTCTAAAGTGTTTAAGAACAATATTCCGTGATTCTCAATTTGTATTAATTTGGAAAATCAGTAGCTAATGTGGAATGACACTTTGTAAAATAGTTTTTAAATTTCATTAATAGAATCAAATACTAATGGTAGATAGCTAATATGATTGGACTCAAATAGAGTAGACATTAATTTATTGCTTTATGTTTAATCAGAGTATTATATAATGAAATGATTGAATTATACGAAAAAATTATGCATAAAAAGGTTAGTAAAAAACACTATAATATTCTTAAATTTTTAGGTAGTCATGATGCGTTATTATACACTAATCTTGATCTATGGATATAAAATTAAAGATAAATTTCAGGAGTTTAATTTATATATTCATAAATATGATTTAGAGTTGTAATTTATATTTATTGTCAACATATTTAGGAACCTAATGGATCATACAAAAAGAATGTGTTAAAGAAAGAAAAGGTATTTTAATTAAGTTGAACTTGATTGTCAAATTTGAGAAACTTTATAATTAAATAAGAAATATTTTATAAATAAGGATCAATATAAGATATTGGATTCTTATTTAAATATAATTATTATTTAATAGAAAATAATTATAATTATAATTAAAGTTTAATTGAAATTAGAATTTTATTTCAATTAAATTACTAAATATAATTTCTTGCCTAATTCTCTTATAATAGTTGTAAAGTTATTTTAACACATTTTGTACATATTACGAGAAATCGAATACTTCTGCAGCTATAGTTGTTAAAAAGAGTTAGTTTCATAAACAATTCAAGAGAAACGACGAAAAAAGGATTAAGCTTCATTGTAAGGTACAAATTATAATTTATGCTTTATTATATTTTATGATGATCATTTTACAGAATTTAAGTGATTTTAACTTTTAAAAAATTAAATACAAAAGTTTTACTATTATTTTGCTACACAGATAATCAAACCCTATCCCGATTTTCTAGCAATAGTATCATAGTTGATTTTTAAATTTATAATGCAATTAAAATATTTAATTGTTATTAATCTTGAATTTTAGACTTGAAATAAAAAATCATAATATAAGTTTGAATTAGATTCAAATTAATCAGAAAAATTTTTAGATTAATATCATACTAACCTTAAAATTAATATTTAGATCTAATTAATTTTAATTTGAAGAGTTTAAGTTATAAAAATCAAGAGTTGAGAATTTTGAAATTTTGATTTTAGAAATCTAAAAATCCCCGAGCTTTATGAAATATGAACACATTTGCAAGACCCAAAATCTAGAAATTAAAAGGTTCCAGAATCTTAAAGGCACAAAATACATACACGAGTTCTGTAATGGGTTGTTGTGGTATTATTTTGAGTAGTTGGTGGTTTGTTGTCTTTGTATTGGTTGCCTGTTGTGTTGCAATGAAATTCTACGCTTTGGAGAAGTCCCATCAAGATGGCACGCTTGGCAAATCTTGCTTGGAAATGCATTGGAGCTGGCGAAGTTGCTGACTACAAGCTGCTGCTGGTGACCCCCCGAGGCAACTTTATGATACGGGGCGACTCGATTAGTTGAAGACGTCACCTTATGTGAATGGATGGCGACGGAAACAGAAGCAATGGCTGCCGAAGAAAAGGTTGCATAATCGGACCAAGGAGACGCGTACTGTTGCAGACTGGAGAAGTTTTTCTTTGGTAGCATGACTGGTATGAGCAACTACTGCTCGTTAGACAACACGTAGCACGGATTTGGCACGTCTGCTCCTTAGAAAGCGGTGTGGGTGAGGTGCTTCCATAAATAACAGGGATCTATGCTTGATTCGCGGTTTGCTATGCGTCTCCGAATAAAGTTATTTTTAATTTAGAATAGATGATTCTAAAACTTGTTTTAAGATTTAAAATTATCTTAGAATCTTAAATAAATTTATTATTTCAATTTAGTATCAATTTAATTATTAATTTTAATCACATTAAAAATAATTAATAAATTTATTTAAGATTTTAAAATTTTAAAAAGTTGTTTTTAAAATAAAAATTAATTATATTCAATTAGATTTAAAATTAATTAAATAGACTCCTTAAAATTAAAAATATATTTTCTTAAATAATTATGAAAATTATTTCTCAACCATAATTTATTTATTTGAATTTGATTGAAATGAACTAAATTTATTATTTTATTAGAGAATTATTCTTTTATTTGTTTAAAATTTTTTCTTTATTTTGAATGAAAGGTTTCTTAATTTATTAGAAACTAAAATTTTTGATTAAATTTGAAAAATTGTTTTCATTTATTAATTGAAAATTTTAAATATTTTTGAAAATAGTCTTCTAATTTATTAAGGAGAGAAATCTCTCAATTAATTAAGGATATGTTTGGTTCTATTCTTTCTTTGATTTTTGGTTGTTTTAATGAAAAAAGAAACAACTTGTAAGTTAAGTATTATTTGTCATTTTTCGTTTTTAAAAATAAGAAAACACAACAAATTTAAGGATCTGTTTGGTTGGAGGTTTAATAATGGAGTAAATGGAACGCGACACACTTCCATCGCTTGGTTGAAGATTTTATAATGAAATAGAACAGAATGTGATGGAAGCAGAAAGTTTCATGTTACGTTCTATTCTATCATAAACAGTCAAAATAAGAAACCTCCAATTTGGGGAGTTTATGATAGAATATAAACTAATAAATACAAACTACTTAATATACCCTCGATAATTTTTTATAATACTAGTTATTTCTTCTAACCCTAACCCCCTTGTATATAATTAATAATATTTTTATATTATTTCTCCTTGCCCTAGTAATAATATTTTTATATTATTAATAATAATTATATAATTAATAATAAAATAAAAATTTTAAAAATTATTCTTTAAATGTTTGTATATATTTATATATAAATAAAAATAAAAATAAATAATTTTTAAATATAAATCACATATAATAGAATAAAATTTATTAAATAATTAGTAATATTATTTTTATATAATTAATAATAAAATAATAAAATTTTATTAAAAATTTTATTATTTTAAAATAGAAATATATAAAAAATTATTTGTCACGGTTGTGCGTGATTTTTTAATTGAACATGATTTTTGTTTTAAAATCACAACGTTAAACCTCTTGCGACAACCATTTTAATATCAGGGGTATAATAGTCATTTACTATACATTACATTTTATTCTATCAATCTTCCAAACAATGTTTCACTACGTTACATTATGAACCCTTTCATCCATCCCAAACAACTTTTCACTATATTACATTCCATTCCATTCCATTATAAATCGTTCTCTTCTGTTCTATTATGTTCTGTTCCGTTAATTAATATCCAACCAAACAGGCCCTAAGAAAACATAAAAATCATGTCTGTTTATGTTTTCAATACAGTTTTTTTGTTCAGAAAAACAACATCACATCCCAATTTCTTTGCTGTCTTTAGCATTTTTAGTGTCTCCTTCGTCTGCAACGTCTTTTGTTCTCCGATTTTCCATTTTAGGTATAACCTTTTCCTACTTCAGATGCTTCTCTTTTTGTTCCCACATTTGTTGCTTCATTTGTTGATATTGCTTTTGGTTTCTTTTTGGTCTTCGCGTTCAAAGTCAACACAAAAACCTACTACCTTCATTGCCTTCTCTTCCAATACTTGGTCATCTCCATCTTCTAAAACAACTAGTTCACTGAAGCCTTTAAAGAATCTCATAGTTACTGTAGCATATTTGAAAATAAATTGGTAATCCAACTTCCTATCAATAATAGCGGCTGGTAGGCACCGCCTAATAAAACAAAGATGGCTGGCCAAATTACCAGCCATCCTACACTTCTCCTGTGTAACATCCCATTACTTTTGAGAGGTTAGAATAGTAAAAATGAGTGATAAATGAGATCTTAGAAATTCATTTTTCATGCTCATGCATAATATGGCATACAAATACACGTGATTAGTGAGGGTTTTGCACATGAAAATAATTGTACATGCATTCATGAATAATTCTAGGTATATCTGGACTGAATTATGAATTTTTGAGAATTTTGAATGTTTCTGCATTGAAAATATTATTGGTTAGTAGAATTGTGAAATTTATGAATTTTGGTGAACTTAGGATTTATTTTTTTTGTAATTTATAAACTATTATGGAAAATAGGAAAAAGAAGAGAAGAAATCAAATGAAGATTTGGAAATAGTTGGATTATAAAGATGGGAGTTAGATGGAGTTGGTTCAAAAGAAACTAAGTCAAAACTTAGACCTTAGGAAAGTGACATGTGTAAAGTTGCTTTTATTATGTGTCAGTAGTAAGGTTGAGTAATTCGAGAGTTAAAAAGGAGGATTGGTACTTTTCTTAAGTTCTTATCCCTATTATCATCTCTCTGAATTGCTTCCTATGCATAGAATTTTCTATCAAACTCCTTCTTAGAGTTAACTCTGATTCTTCATATCCCTCACCATTTCCTTACTCCTAAAGTGCTTCTTTTGCCTTAAGAAAAACCAGAAGTTGGTTAGTGTTCACAGAGGAGTACGTGATTTTGCATGAAATTAAGGCGTTGAGGATAGTTGAAGATTTTGGAGTTTTTCAATAAGAAGGTAGTGAATAAATTCTTTAGTGTTGGAGAATTGAAACAAATCTGATGAGTTACTGTCATCTGCATAAGCATGTCATTTGCATATCATTATATGCTTGAACACTATGATAAGGGGATGAAAAATTGAGGATACGACGTTATTTGGGTTTTGATTGATTATTAGTGCTCAGGTGTTGTGAAATGGTTCTTGGAGTTGAAATAGAAATAAAATGACGAATAAGATTAGTGTAGAGAGTTAGATATGGAAAGGTGATATGCTCTGTTTCTTGACCGAGCATGTATGAAAATATAGATTTTTATACGAGAGTTGATGAAGACTTAGAGATGTTCAAGAAAATGGTTTTTGAGTTGAGGACTTTAGACAGTATCATCTGTGATGGCGTCACATCTTCTCTGATGGCGTCATATCTTCTTAACTTGACTTTCTGCTTCTTCTGTTGTTGACCGAAACATCTCCTTTTGTGTAGTATCATTTGCTCCATTTTTGGCCCTCCATATGATAGAATTTGTTTTCAAGGTCTTCATGAAAGTTCTAGATCTTGAAGTTTTCTTTCAAACCATCTAAAGAACACCCTAATCTGATATCTATAGGGAAAGTTATGGTAATATTCCCACTGTGTCTATTCTTCTGCGTCTATCTTCTGTTTAGACCTTCTGCGTCTATGTTTGACTCTTTCCGTCTACTTTGACCACTATATTCTGTTTAGACCTTCTGCGTCTATGTTTGACTTTTTTCTGTCTACTTTGACCAGTATGTTCTATTTAGACCTTCTGCGTCTATGTTCTGTTTAGACCTTCTGCGTCTATGTTCGACTTTTTCCATCTATTTTGACCACTATGTTCTGTTTAGACCTTCTGCGTCTATGTTTGACTTTTTTCGTCTACTTTGACCACTATGTTCTATTTAGACCTTCTGTGTCTATATTCTGTTTAGATCTTCTGCGTCTATGTTTGACTTTTTCCGTCTACTTGACCATTATGTTCTGTTTAGACCTTCTGCGTCTATCTTATGTTTAGTCTACTTTTTGCTTCGTCTACTTTTACTTATATGACCATAACTTTTTCTCTAGATCTCCAAATGATTTGATTCTTGAACCAATAGATTCCTGACACAGTATTCTATCCCTCTATAAACTTTTTTAGCATTCTAAATTGAATTGAGAATTATTGATCAAATCAAAGTGTGGAATCTGTTGGAACAGTGAAATAGGATTTTC
>JAOTAY010021295.1:0-10933 GCA_025629805.1 Erythroxylum baracoense | reverse complement strand
TGACCCGAGGGCGGGGGTAGGCAACTCTCAATGGTAACTCTGTCTCTATAATCTTGACAATTGGAATGCTTGACTTTGACTCTTTTACTTTTTTAGGAGCCACTTTTTAGCTTAGTTTGCTTGGATCCTCTCTCTACTCTACCTGGGCATGTTTCCATTTTATAGGTGAGTTGGTATGTTATTTAAGGAAGAACTGGGTATTTAGATTCTTTCTTTATAGAATAGAGAAAGGAAAAAGACCGTCGATCTCATTCTCATTAGACTTTCCCTTCTGTCTGTGGTGAGGGTGACCTTGTTCCAAAATGGTTTGGTGTGCCCTTTCCTATGGTGTCTGTTCTGTGCTAGCTAGGCTAAGTCTTGGTGCTTTAGTTTTAGTAAGGCCAGTAGGAGAGGAGAATCCGGATTCAATGGATTTAGGAGTTTACAACCGAAACTAGCTGCCAGAAATGTTAAGCTGGAAACAATCATTCCTCAAGTTGGATGTGAATAGGAAGAACCTCGAGAAAGAGAGTAAGCTGTGACTTCCTGTTTTGGAATTAAGATAATAGGGGCCGGAATAAGCGATTAACGTCTTGTCGGCCTACCCCCTGCTATATAAGACGGTGGGTATAGAAAGATTATTGGGTAGAGAAAGATTATAAAAAAGGAAGGGCGGAATCGAAAACCTCCCACGGTAATAAAATAGAGAGGCTTTCGAAGAGTAGCCTTTTTGGCTTGACTTGGACTCTATCTCTCTATTCAATACAATAGAAAGGTGACAGTTCTAGATCCGCCTTTGTTGAAGAAGAGGGTAGCGGTCGGTGTGAACTCCTCTCTCTGGGTTCCCTTGGTTTCTGTGAAAGCGATAGAGATTCAGAGTAGTGAAAAGCGAACTCAAAAGCAAGCTCGCTTGATAGCAGAAACTCAAGAGCTCAAGTTAGATCCGACTAAAGAGTGAATGAGATGAATGGAAGAGAAGGAAATTGCGTGTCTTTCGCAAAGAGAGGAAAGAGAAATGGGGATTCAATTAAGGTAGCGAGATCACTTCCGGGTCGACTAGAAGAGGGACCTTTTCCCTGTTAACAACAGGAGATAAGCGGGATGAGCTAAGCTAAACAGAAAATCGATTCGCTAATGCGAGAGTTCACGGATGACCGATCGATACAGTACGAAAGATTCTCCGGGAAGTTTTTCAAAAAGGAATGAGCGCTCTGCCCTAGCGAAGACGCACGGGAGAGATTCACCAAACTAGGGACATATTCCGGATGACAGCACGACCGATTGCTTTAATGAAAAGACAAGACAGCTCTTTAGTTAGATAGTCCAAGGGTTGTAGAGGTAAGACCAATGGGGGAAAAGCGATGCTCGACTAAAAAACCGGGGATCGATGGAATTGAGCTAGCCCATTAGGTAGAGGTCGTTTAGCTTCTTTGGGACTACGCGGAGTTGGAGAGAGAAGCAGGTAGCTCGCCCGCAAGTCCTAGTTGGTGAATGAGCCTACAAGTGGTAACCGCTCTGTATCCGTCATCTCTTTTGAAGAAGCTGCTGAGCTAGATGCGGCGCTTTCAAAATCCCGTGACTCTCAGTCATCTATCTTCTTTTCACCTGACAATTTTGGATTGTGGGAAGGCTTTCCTTCTTTGTTGACTTCAACTGATACCGGCCGATAGCCCAATCTCTTAGTCTCGGAACTGATTTTCTATCTAGTAGCCACTCCTTGCCCTATTCGGTCAAGCAGCTTCTTTTTCATTTTCAATTCAATAGGAATTAGGTTCAGTTGCCTACATGGCTACTTCTAGCAGTTCCCGGAATAGCCTTTACTGCCAACCAACCTTTCATCTTTCTTTGAGTGGGATTATAATAAAAGAAAAGTGAACTTCTTATTCTATTATCTATTAGTAGTATAGTGGATCAAGAAAGCTCCGCCAAGCCAAAAGGTGCTTTCGCCGGTCACCGCTAGCCGAAGATAGGTCTCTGACAGAAGAAGTCGAGTCAAAGTCAAGTTAGAAAGTGAACGAAGTCAGGATAGACATTCTCGGATATAGAAAGTGTTCAATGCTTTTTAGGAGATCTGGGGAGGAAAGAACATATAAGATAGATCGATCGATCTTAGTCCACCCAAGAGAAAAGGCTAAGGGGAGTGAGTCAAAGCAGTAGGACGTTCTCGGTTCAGTGTGCCAAGTCGCTTTCAAGCATTCCAGCGAGCCTCTTTTTTTTCTTTTAGCCTCTTCGTTCTTTCTTCAGTGGAAGAGAAAGAAAACCCTCAATTACATCGACCCTTGCGTAGGAAGGGGACCGGTGCGCGGACGACCCGGAGATAGAGCTCGGAATCAGTAGAGCAGCAGAAGACCAACCCGCCAGCCTGCTGAACCAAGATGTGATAGGGAGATCATAGAGGTGAGTTAATGTGCTGGTTCTAGCCTCGCCCTTTATTGAATGATTGGACTAGCTCGCAAAAGAAAAGAGAAGTTGGAAGAGAGGTATGCTTGGGAAACTTCCAAGAGCTTCCTTTCCTGGTAGGGTAAGCTCTGTCTTCATGTTCACATCTTTTTATTACTCTTTTATTACGCATCCCTCGAAGTCTAAAAACTATCCAGTGAGACCAGATCAGCCAGAAGCCTTGGTGTACTAACAAAGCATTCCCTCTTCACTTCCCTCTTGTAAAAAGTCTCATTTTACCGTCTTTTTTGGCTTAATCTGCTAACAGAAAGAGAGATAGCAAGAAAGAACCGGGTTCAGAAGCTAAGGAAGATCCGATAACTGGGCTTCTAGAGGCCACTGAAAGGTCTTTTAACCCTCCATCTAAAAGGCCAACTAGCTGCCCGAAAGCCAGGAGAGTGAGTACTTGTCTCCATCCCACCTATACTGAAATTCACTCCGGTAAACCAAGCAAGTCCGTCTACAGCAAGTGAATCACCTACGTAATTTCGAGGATATTTTGCATGTAAGAGCAGACGCAAGGGGCAAGGCAAAAAAAATATCATAACAAAATCAATCCAAAACTTACGCGGATAACACTCCCGGAACACTTTCTATAAAACCGGCGAAAGGAAAAAGGAAGTAGTCATTGACTTGTTCAGCACAAAACTATGCCCAAGCAAGGGCTATGCTATAAGAACAGAAGGAAAGGCTTGGTTTAGAGAACCTGCCCCCCAGTCGCTTTAGAGAAGACTCCACCAGAAGCTGTAAACTTGACTTCGCTTCACCCAGGGGTTGGATTATCGTATTTAGATCTCTGGACGGATGCCGAAAAAAGTAACCAGTGAAGCTAATCTTCCTATAGGGCGGAAAAGTAGCCAAGCTAATCTCGATTCAAATCTGTCACCCATTGCCATTGGCCGGTCTCAGTTGCTAATCGCTGATCCTATGGATTAAGCATTTGATCTTTATTAGGTAGTCTTTTTTGACAATCCATCTATTTGATTTATGGGATCGTCATGCAACCATTAAGGGGTAAGGTTGAGCAGTTTAATGACCTTACATATGTGTACCTCTACATATCCAACGTACGTTCGCTCTTCGATTTCCTCTTCTTTCGGGCTCTCCTTTGTGTGGCCAGTTTCAATCATCAGGGTTTATCAAAGAGTTTTTCCACAAAGGTCAGTTCCAGACTATTGGAAAGATAGATTCATTTAGAACATGGGATAGGTTTTGTGCCCATCCATCACCTTTAGACAGATATAGTTTTCACTGCCATAAATTCTTCACTATCTTGGGTTACTACGTGACTACCAGAGAATGTCTTACTTCGTTCTTAAGGGCTCTATATAGCCTTCTAAGGGAAGGCGTTTTCCGGTGGATAATCCTCCATATTCATCATTAAACGTGACTTTCTCAGTAAGAATCTCGCTATCTGCTGGGATCTAGTCCATGAAAGACCTCTCACTGGCTGTCTTGCCCACAGGATTTCTTAACCTAGTTTGCAGGAACTTGATGTTAAGTAAACTCCAAAGAGAACTTGAAAATAGCCTTAGCAACTCAATTCAACTCTATGGTTAGCAACTGCCATCTAAAGAACTTTTAGAACTCTATTGGTCTAACTTGCCTTTAAGCTGAGCTTCTTCTGCAACTGGCTGATCGGATGGAAATAAAGGGGGAAGGAGATCAGGGTTGTAACCTTTCTGAAAGTCTTCTACCCTAGTCAGTCCTGTACCTATATTCAACCATTTCTTTGTGCATGAGGTCATGGAATAGAGTGACCATGGCCCTTTGGTATGTGGCCCCAGCATTCTTTAATCCGAAAGGCATCACCTTATAGCAAAAGGTTCCCCAAAGGGTGATGAAGCATGTTTTTCTTCTTGTCATCCCAGAATAACTTGATCTGATTATATCCTGAGAATCCGTCCATGATAGAGAACATGTGGTGTCCTGCAGTATTGTCAACTAGCACATCAATATGAGGCAATGGGAAATTATCCTTTGGGCTAGCTCTGTTTAAGTCTCGATAATCCACACACATCCTGACTTTCCCATCCTTCTTGGGGACTGGTACTCTATTAGCTACCCATTCTGGGTAATCGACAACTTCCAAAACTCTCTGCCACCTAACTGTCGTTAGAGGGTATCTGAGACCTTACTCCTTTCACTCGAGTTCTTTACAGACCAACTCAGAGAGGGGCCCCTTAGGGAGCGGGGCTTATCTTAATATCGATCGATCTTTCATAGTTCCCTTAGTCTATTCTTTATATATGCTAATCCAGTCTCTTATGGATCACCTGCTATATCGGAAATGGAGAGGGATGCCTTTGAAATTGTCACTTAATAAAGAAAACACTTTCGACAGGATATCTTCATTCAGCTTTAAGTGAAAGAAAACACTTTTATCTTTACTTTTACTTACACAATTTTCTTGAATTGACACCTATGTCAGCCGGATATGCATGCTTAGGGAAAAGGCATAGGCAAAAAAGAAAGACTTCACGCTTGAACTACGTGACAGACTAGCGGGATAAAAGTCACATCTATATGGGAATAACCCCTGTTCGTAAACCCTGTTTTCTTAGGCTGTATGAGTCTTCCTTAAACGAGTGAAACGCTCTAAAGATACGGGAGATAGCTATATCTTTTCTATCTTCTTAATAAGAAGCACAGAAGCAGGAAAGCTAGCCCCCGATTCCTTCTTACTTAACTTTAGGCAGTGTCCATACGTTCCGGCGTGGTGCAAGAGAAAGAAAGTCTTGTTTAACTGTATTCCCTTTCATGAGATCAGTAGTTGGTGGAATTCTTCAAAGTCTTTCCGCGGAGAGCACAAAAGCTGATTAATTAGGAAAGAGCTGCTAAGAGGGTTGACTCGCCCTTAGCCCTCGTCTAAAACCTAGCAAACAGACCGTTGTAAACCAGGTGAACTAGAGCGAACAGGAGAAGCAAGCAAATAGCGGCCTCTCATTCAATCCACCTCTAGCTGTTAAAGGAAGGTATTCCGATCTTTGATCCGCCGCTTCTCTTTACTTAAGCCCTCACCGATCCGATGATCGAGTGCTTTTTTCTCTTGGCTCGAGCTACCACACCAAACTCCGCGAGTGGCTATCGTTCCGGAACATCTTTCACTGGGTCAAGTGGACTCACTCCTTCATCTTCGGAAATGAACCCTACAAGGCTACCGGATTCCCACTTTCTTCTACCTTTCTTTAAGACTTTACTTGAAACTTCTTCTTCCTTCACATCGGGCAAAAAAATCTCTTCAGTGAAGTCCAATCCGAATACTACGTTCCTTAGCTTCCCTAAAAGCTGAAAAAGGGCTTCCGGTTTTGTAGGCTTCTCATTCTCCGATTCCGTCCGTCAACGCGAACTGCTGATCTTATCTTGTCCCATTTCTTTGCACCTGCCTTCAAACAAAGATCTGCAAATCTCGTAGATCAGTAAGGGCTGGGAACAAACCCTATCTTCAAATCAAATCACGTAGAGAGGAGTCCCAGGATCAGGCTAGTATGGCTTGCCTATGGAAATTCAATCTAAAACTAAAAGCATCAAGATCATGAAAACTTTCGTTTCTTGGGCATACTTTTGTATCAAAATGGGACTTGTCTTGTGAGTGAGGACACATCCAAGTCAATAGCTAGAGTTTTGCTGGGTGAACAATGATTTTGTCCGGATTTCGACTCGGTACGCGTGGCTAAGCCAAAGATCAAGGGCGGGTGGGTAAATCAAACAATCGATCTTTCCCTCACTACCGCCTCCCACGGGTGCTGTCTCAGTCAAGAGATAGGAACGATCTTGCTTTACTAAAGTGAGAGGAAGTTTACCATTGGCAATGTCCATCCAGCAGGAATTGAACCTACAAAAACCGTTGGGTCGCTTTAACCATTCAGCCATGGATGCTTAGAGACTCAGCGAGTGAACTAGGTTTTGGTATTCCTTCTTGAACTTGTACAATCGATGCCATCCATTAAAAGAGTGAAAAAGCTATATTGACTGCTTCTGAATAATAAGGACTGGTAATTCCAAAATTTTCCAAATTGTTATAAATTTCGGCTAAGACCATGACATTATTTGGGTCATGCTCTACCATTCGCTCGACCAAATCATAGGTACTCCTTTGTGGGGGGAGTGGAATTCTCTGTTGCATAAATAAAGGATCCAAGAGCTTTGTGGAAATCTGTTCCTTTAGAGTTTCCGCTACGCTCTCGTCTACTCGCTCTTGAAAGTTTTCCTGATTGAGCCCCCGTAACCGAGCGACGCGCCAGGTGGCCAACAACCATACGACTATAGGAATGCCAACATGGATATTTTGTATCAAGTGCAGAAGGTAGTTAAGGATTTGATCTGCCATTTTTTGATAAAAGAGATAGGTATGAGAAATTCAAATGATAAGACACATTCTAGTTTTTGGCTTGCAATAAAGCTAGGGTCCTGATCGAGAAAATTCCTATCTATCCACCTCTCCAAACACAATATCTTGAGTACCTATGATGGTGACCACATCTGCTGGCATGTGATGTTTGGACATAGAATCGAGTCCTTGTGAATGGGCAGAGCCAGGTGCTCTTATTTTACGACGGTAGGGACGATTGCTTCCATTACTGACCAGAAAGACACCAAATTCTCCTTTAGGTGCTTCAACTGCGGTATAGGTAGAAGAAGCTGGTACGGAAAAACCTTCTGTATAAAGTTCGAAATGGTGAATTGAGGTAGAGTAGACCGATGATCCTATAGGCATTTGGCCAGTTATTGAAACAAAAAAGCTTGCATCTGCTCTCCCTATTATATAACATAAGCGGTCCCATCTCTCTCCAAACCTAACGTGGTAGTTTCCCATCATAGGGCTTTCCATCTATAGATTAAGCCATTACCACGGTCGTTCAGAACTCAGTTGACTGATAGATAAGGCGGAGCGTCCTTGGCTCAGCATTATAGCACATAGGGCTTCGACGCTACTACAGCGCTTCGCTAACTCGAAGTGCCTCGCTATGAGAATGACGCTTCGCTAATGCTCGGCTAAGTCTTGAACCTTCGTGCTGACCGTTCGTTTTCTCAGTAGCAAAAGCGCTTCTCTTTGCCCTTTAAGTAGAAGGACAAGAAAGAGATTTTTGGTTTTATTGCTCCACATCTGCGCTCGTCAAGCCAACCTTGCTTTTGGGGAGGTGAAACAGCGGTGGAAGCGGGCATTTCGAAATGAAAGCATCGAAGAGATATACACGGTCACGGTTATCCCGGACTGTGTTCCGGAAAAAGTGGCCTACTTGAAAGAAAGGGGCGGGCAGTCTGGTGTTTCAACCCCACTATACTATTAATAGTTGTGGGGCACTGTGTACTTACAGCCTCTACGATAAGCAAGTGAATGGGGCCGGTGCGTGGCGATTCATCAAGCCATTTCTTGCCTCAACCCCCTAAATAGGAGGAGGGGTACTTTACCAATAGGGGCTAATTGCTTCGCACCTGACTGTGATAGCCCTCTCGATACCTTATTGGAGCTTTGTAACTAGTGGCCGGTTTCCCGTCGCGTCAGCGTTTTCCCAGTTCCCCCGGAGCCCCAACGAGGAAGGTGTTAGTGCTTTTTCATTGGGTCAATAATGCTAATCCCTCTTTTTGTTTTGTGCTACTCCTAGGGCGGGAAAAAGATAAGAAAACGCGAAGCGTTCTCTTGGTTTCCCAACCTGTTGCTTCTAAAGGCTGCCCTCTCTCGGCTAGATGTTGGTCCAGCCTACTACGAGGATCCCGTATCCAGCAACCCAACCTAAAAAAAGGAAATAAAAAGCCTTGTATAGGTTGAAGCTATGAAGCTTACCTTATTTTCATTTTTAGAGAAAGGGGAAAGTTTCAGCTGGTGCGCAGGAGCGCACTTCCGCTTTCCCTTTACTAGTTGGGGGTCCCGTGGTTCCTATGTCGCCGCGTTTCCCGGTCTTTTGATTTGAGTGCTTCGACCCGAAGCGATAGCTAGTTCAGTGGATAAGATGGCTGCGCTCCAGCTCACTCAAGAATGGGACGGCAGTGGTCCGCCGGCAAGCTCGTTCTGATCTTGGACGCAGTACATTGGAATCCTGAAGCACCACCACGAACGCTACCGCGCGTTCGCCTGCGGCGCGGTAAGGCACCACCCTGTTGTGCCAGCAGCCAACTCCGGCGTGTCAGCTTAGTTATCCTCATCAAGCCACTTACTGGATGTCTAGCTTCCCAACTGGTAGACGGTTCCTTTTCCCCCAGATCAATGAAGAAGGGAGAAGTCAATTGATTCTTCCGAAGTTTTTTTTTTCGAAGCGCTACGCCGGGGCGGGGGGACGGGAAAAGAAAAGGCTCCGAAGAAAGAAATGTGGGTTCCCAATGCTTTTCCACGCCCAACGAGATGCGCCAACCTCGGGATGCTTTACTCCTAACCCCACCCCACAAGGTTCCGAGACGGAGCTTAACCTGAGTCTCGGTTAAGAACGGCGATGATCTATGTTTCACACGGCACACGATTCCATGGATAGTTTCATTCGACATCGTGATGGAGGACATAGCTTACGATCATCGGCTTTGATCATGCCACTAGGCATTTTATTAGGACATTGCACAATGATCCGAAGACTTTGTCGCATCTCTTCGATACGGATACAGTAACGATCATAGCGATCCCCTCTGGTACCTACTGGTACGTCAGGATCCAATTGGTCATAAACATCGTAAGGTGCTGCTTTTCGCAAATCCCAGCATACCCCTGGTTGGGATGGGTAGGCCCACCACTTCACTTTCACTTAGGCCCGAAAAAAGAAAGTGGGGGGACCCTGTCGGGTTCCTCCGTCCCCCCCAAAAAAAAAGAACTGTACGTGAGAGTTTCCCTTCATACGGCTCGAATCATTCTCAGATGCCCGGAGAGGCATCCTTTCTTGTTGGGTTGGTTCACGCACGCGCAGCACCAGCCGCAACAGCAGGAAACTATGACCAATAGAGTCAGACACTTAGCTACATCCACACGCAAAAGGAATGTGGTTCTGGTTGAGGCTTGATTTCCCTTATTAGAAAAAGGGGGCGCGGGACGTTCGCGGAGTCCGTGCCTTCCGTACCACCACAAGACTGGTCGTTCTTGGGCGAATCCCGCCCCTAAAATAAGGGATAAGGGAAAGGTGGCCGGGTTCTCTTTCTACACCCCTTTTGATATGATGGGCCCGGCCACCTATTTCATTCGACGCTCGGAGGCAGGGGCCCGCCCGATTCGACCCACTTTTTGATAACAAGAAGGCGAGCGGATCTGCTTTGATCCAGGAAAAAGCCCAGTCAGCCACCAACTCGGTGCAGGTCACGTGACCTACAGCTCGGCCTTCGGTTTTTGAGGCTTCCTCTACCCACATCTCTATGTGCCTGCAGCACTTCCATATGGAAAAAGAGAGGCTTACCATGTTCCATCAATAGCACCTAACCTATGCCGATTTTGGCGGACCGTGCTCCACCCCGGTGAACTCATGCGGTTCCGACGTGCCCAGAGGCCAGAGGCGAAATCCGTTCACGGTCCGTAGGACCAACACCATTCGAAGGTGGGTGGTCCGCCCCGCCTAGAACAGTCATGTTTGACTGGGCTTACACACATTCGCTCGCTTACGCTGTCCCCCCTCAGCTCACCCTAGCCCAGGGCCTTGATTTTGCTCTTCTAACGTAAGCTCCAAGGCTTCACACCAAGTCTTCACTGACATAATATGCATGCTTAAGTAGGGTCAGGCAGAACCGTTGTTGCCTGATGGGAACTTCCCCCATATTGCTATCAATGTCTTCATGTCGCACGACCTCTTAACATTACACCACTGAATCCCCAATCCTTTGCTTGCTGTGCAGTGACAGTACCAATATCTACTAATCGTTGTTTCCAGATACGATTGCCGGTTGACATCTCTTCTAATTCGTCGATACGAGAAGCAAATTGTTGTGTGGAGGAATCAATATCTCGACATAAGCCAAGAGGCAGATCTTGTGCCACTCCACCTGGGCGTATGAAACTGGCATGCATCCTGGCTCCCGAGACTCTTTCATAGAATTCCAACAATTTCTCCCGCTCCTCAAAAGCCCACAGGAACGGAGTTGATGCTCCCACATCCATAGCATGAGTAGTTAAAGCAAGTGAATGATTTGAAATTCGAGTTATTTCACAGAATAACACTCGTATATATTGAGCTCGTAATGGTACCTCGCAATTCAAAAGTCTCTCTACGGCTGAAGAATAAGCGTGTTCTTGGGCCATCGTAGAAACATAGATAGGGTCAACGACGGAACGAAGAACGAAACTTTACGACAGCTTTTTCGTACACGTTCACTTGCATCACATACACAAGTGCTCTCTGAACCGTGCAATAAGGTCACCCATAACACGGCTCTCCCACTTGAGTTACCTTAGCCCCGGGCCATGCTATTCAATGATATTGAAAAAATGACAGCGTAACGTAACAACTAGTATTGAAAGCTGGTCGCCTTTTGAGGGAGTTTCAATAGGATCGATGTAATTGAGCTCGACTAAAAGGAGAGGAGCCCTACTTCCCTCTTTGCGACCTCA
>JAOTAY010021294.1:0-10936 GCA_025629805.1 Erythroxylum baracoense | reverse complement strand
CCCTTATACAATCTTACAACATTAATACTTTAATTCCATCAATTTACCCATGTCATAAAATCCTACTAACCTTGTCAAAACAAATTAACTCCAAAAATTAATCTATCAACACCTCATAATTCAGTTAAATCATGCTTAATAAATAAAAAAAATTTAGGGGCCAACATAAACTTTTGCAAATGAGGCAATCTAAATCAAGAAGGCTAGTTTAAATCTTTCCCATTTGTTAAATAATCTCAAATAAGAAAATTGGACATATCAAAACAAAAAATTACTACTAAAGGTTGAGGAATAAGATAACTTAGAAAATAGAAAATTAAAAGTTAACGAGGCTCGATGAGACGAAATATAAAAGAAGAATCAGAAATTCATAAGAAAGAATTAAACAATAGGGGAAAATAAGAAAACTAGCAGATATGATTTTTTATTAACTTATAAAATTACAAAAACTAGAAATAAGAACTCTAAAATGATATCTTTTAACTAATCTTGTCCATAAATACACGAAGAAGATATCAAATGTATGAAATAAAGATAGAAGAATATAAAAACACAAATAAATGATATCAAGATCAAACTTGAATTTAGAGTTGAACTCTAATACCAAATTTTAATAAAACCCTCACTAACAGATCTATTGAGGATTGATGTCAATATGACAGGAGATAGGAATGTTTTATCAAAATTAGATCTATCCCTAGAAGTTATCAAAAAAATACAGAAAAGAAGGATATGAATTGCCACACTCCAGAAAAGAAAGAGATTAGAAGTGATAAGATTCTAAGGTTAATCAGCACTAGTAAGATAAATAGATCAATAATTAATAGAAAACCAAACTTTAGAGTGGACTTATAATTAACACTAGACTCATTTCTTCTAAGAGCTTAAAAAGTTCCAAAACAAAACTAACATTATTATGAGTTTTGGATAATCATTGATAACCTAGGATTAACTGTTTTCATTTATGTTAAATTTAATGTTTTTGTTTAGATAAGGATTAAATTTTCAAAGTTATTTGCTGTGTTTCTGCCTAGATTATGATATAAATATTCTTTACTTTTAGGATTCTTGTTCTTAGGTATTTTATGTCTATAAACGACATATGATTGATGTAATTCAAGGATCAATCATTAAAGAAATCAAATTAAGAGTTTTCTTCACTTGTTTGAGAATTCCTTCTTTGTTCTTTACTAAGAACTTCATATGATCTTCTCTAGGTAACTTATGGTAATCAAAATTATTATAGATTTGGTTCTAATTAGGGGGTTTGGTTAGAGTTGAATTTCCTTGCTTCATTTGAAGATGATTGTAAGGTTTTAATTCCTTGTGATTCAGGTTTTAGGTGGTTTCCAGCCTAAGGTTTACATTATTTGGTGTTAAAGCTTTAGCTCTTAAAATAAGGTGTTATTTTTTTTTATGAATTCATTTTCTTCTTTCTTCTAATGACCTTTTTTCGTTCATCATCCATTCTATATAATTTTTTTTCTACAATTCCTTTCAATTCAACATTTACTTTGAGCATTCTTCTTCAATCAAAATTGTTGCATTCACTTTTCTCTTTGTTTTTTAGTTAGTTGAATCATCTATACATAAAAAATCATGAAAAAGAAAAATATCAAAAACAAAAGTGTGCATCAAAACCTAAATATCATATATTGTGAAACCTGGTTATAAAGTGCTATAATCCTTTTCTTATTTAAAAAAAAGGATTATGAATTTCATTTCAACTTTGTTACCTTCTTGTTAATTTTGGTTCCTTTGTTCTTTCATGTTGATTTCTTTATTCTTTCTTATTCATTTTGATAACCTATTCTTAGATTTGTTTATCATTATTTCCTTCTTATTACTCCTAATTCTCATTAACCAAAGCTAATCACCCTATTGTCTTTTGTTATTTTAGGAAGACCATTAATAAAGTTCTTCTTAAAGGGCTTGAAAGGGAAAGCTGAGTGATAAAAGACAAGAGTGAAACAAGAGTGATGCAGTAACCTGATCACGAGTGAAAACACATAAAAGAATTGTGAGGGAACAACATTCTTTGTCACTACTTGTCCTCAAGCAAAAAGAAAACAAACAAACACAAACAGATCAACAACAACATATAGTGGTATAATGACATTGAACTTCATGAAACAAAATTAACTAAAAACACAATCCTTCAAATTGTTCTAACTTATTAACTTTGGAATATGTGTCTAAGTACTTCAGACTAAATATACATACTAGTTAAGACTTGATGTCAAATTCATTCACTCCTATCACTTTCACACACAAATTGATAATTAGTTAGTCAATCAAAATTATATCTATCCTGAAATAGGTTTTCATGAGAAGTCATACTGCTCACAAAGATCGATAGGATATATTAATCAACACACTATTTTTGTTAATTTTCATTAACATGAACCTAGCCCTTTGACACGAAGGCAAACATTTGTGATGAATGTCCCCCGGTTACTCAACTAGGTTATGTTTTTATTAAGCAACTTGGTTGGAATGTCATTATAGCCTTTTAACGTGAAGGCAAACATTTGTGATGAATGTCCCCTGGTTACTCAGCTACATCACATTCACAACTAGTTACTAGCACTATTCATAACTCGATTTATTTTAAAAAGGGTTAGACGAATATTCTTAAACAAAAAAATAAACTTATATATATTTTTTCTTGCCTACCTCATTGCTTTAGCTAATTATTCTCATGAAAAGATACCAATGATGTTACTTATTTGATTGAACTAAAATTATAGATAAATGTTTCAAATTCCTAGGGTGAACGAACTAACATCATATCTTAATTAACATGCATATTTAACCAAAGCAACTTAGGACACTAATTTCACAAACTAATAAATCTTAGCAACCTAAAAGACAATGTTTAAAGCCAAATCGATTTTGTTAAGTCTTAGCCATTGACACATTCACACGAGTCACATCATGCAAACCTAAACAAAAGTAACATATAATATGAAAAATTCACAGTTCAAATAAAACATATAAGAACATAATGCAATTCTTCCCACACTTCGACAACACATTGTCCTCAATGTGAGAAGGACAAATAACATATAAGGTAGGAATCAAAATAAAATACTATGAACACATAAGAACAAAATAGAGACAAAAATGAAAAGATAAATGTTAGAGCATAAGAACCTATCATGGAGATTAAGGTGATGATAGCGATGGTGTCGGAGGTGGAATCGCCATGCCTTAAGCAACAAAGTATTTGTGAATACTTCGTATGTCTTGTTGTTGTCTTCGTTGCTCCTTGATTTCCTTCAACACCTTGGCATTATCTGCAATAACTTTGTTAGTGTTTGAAATTGCTTCCAATAACTTCTCCCATCTAGCTATCTCTTCCTCTCCTGACTCTTTGCTAGTTGATTCCTCCTCTTCTTGCGATGGCGCCGAGCTCAAATTGACTTGTCTTACCCTAGTCTTAACATGAGATTTTGCACTGATGTCTCGAAGTTCCATATTGTGGGACTTTAAGATCTCTGCTCTGTCTGGTGACAAGTGTTAAGGAACTTAGGAAGATATACAGTTAGTCCATCACAATTGATGCCATAATATTCTGCAATAGATGTAACCAAATACCCCATGCGTAGCTTATTGCTTCTCTTTTTCAGAGTAGTAATAAGAACGTTAAAGATGTGGGTGGAGGTGCAAATTTGGACACTATGATCCGTGCACCATAATATGAAAAGTTCCTTCGTTAAACACTTGTTACTTTTGATTTTTTCAAACACATTTTTACACATAAACTTTTGTAACAACAAGTGTTCGGGACTACAAATTAAGTTATTGTGGGCATTTTTAGCTTTAAAATTATCCATCCCAGTCAGTTCAGCCCAATAACGTGTGGGACAGAAGTCATTGTGCTGGTCTACTATGCTCAATTCTAGAAATCCACCGATTTTACACAATTTCTTATAATTCAACTCATACAGTGGACCTCATAAATGAAACCATAGATCCATAGAGTTACTAAGCTCATATTGGAGGGAGGTGAAGAATTCTAGGATAAGTTCTTTGTATATGACATAATTAAAGTGCATGAATTTTTCCTAATGAATTCCTACCCCTAAACTTTTAACCCATTCTTTCAATCCAATAGTTTTTAATATTTCAAAATCCAAATATCAAGGCACATTAATTCTTTTTAGACTAAGGGTTTGGAAGCATTTACCTTCCTTTTTCGAGTAAATTGGAAAGGGTGCTCCGTACTTCATAGCTCAGTTCCTTTGTCTGTAGCCAAACACTTGAACTTTGCTCTTCTGTTGAGTATGCTTAACTGTTTGCTTAATATACAGTCCCATTGGAATGAGAGGTGTAAGGAAGTTAGGGATAGATAAAGACTTTAAGGATGGTTGTAGAGAGAAGTAAGAGGGAATTGGCTTCTTGATTTTAGAGGGAGAGTTAGAGAATGATATGTGTAGGAAAAGTGAGGGTGAGTGTAAATATATAGGTAGGGGCGGGAGGGTAGAAGGGGTAAAATTGGGAGAAAAATGAAGGGAATTTGCATGTTCCTTAGCTGCCTCATCGTAGGCCACGATCATGGCCTGGTGAAATGGTCTCTGTTTAGCCTGTTGAAATGGTCTCTGTCACGATGGTAGCCCTAGGTCCTCTATTGGACTTCCTCTAAATCTTCTCCGTTCTTCTATATCTTATCTCAAACACTAACAAATACATCAAAGCACCTCAAACACATAAAATTAAAGCTCAATAGCATGCTCTAACCCACATAACACTCAAAATGCAAATATCTAACCAACTAACACAATTCTAAAGCTAAACATGCATGAATCAATTAATTAACAACTAAAAACATACTAAAATGTCTATTAAAACATCATCCAAACTGCAACTATCAGTCACTAACATTTTCTTTAAATATTTAAGCATGTTTTGTGGCAGAGATGATGTAGAAATTAATCTCAAGATGTTTACAAAAGCTACCCAAGACCAATTTAAGGTTCTAAAGATGAGTTTTGGTCATTTAGATTCCTTATTTAGACCTAAAATCTTCTAAGAAACACATATTTGAGGAGGAAGAAAATAAGGAATAGGAGGAATAAGAAAAGGAAAAAGAGAACTCTGATGAAGAATAGGGGGACTCCAATGATGAAGAGATTAGTTCTAGAAAGGGTAAAAATGTTATTTCACAATAAGACGACAATTTGGATAGAATTAAGACAAAAATCCCTACCTTTCGTGGGAAGAATGATCCTAGGCTATACTTGGAGTGAGAGAGGAAGGTAGAATATATATTTAATTTTCATAATTGCTTTAAGGAAAAGAAGGCTAGACTAGTAGCAACTGAGTTCATAAATTATACTTGTATTTGATGGAATTAGTTTGTGATCAATCAACATAAGAATGGTAAGAGACCTATTCGATCAAAGGAAGAGATGAAAGAAGTGTTTATAAGAGAGAGATGAAGGAAGTGTTATATAAGAGGTTCACAACTAGCATTATAATAAGGACTTGTGTAGAAAGTTATAAGGTTTGGCTCGAGGTTTTATGAACATAGAGGATTACTACAAGGAGATGGAGATAGACATGATTAGGGCTAATGTAAAGGAGGATTGTCAAGTGACTATAGATAGATTCATTAATGCTTTAAATAAAGAGATAATTGATATGGTGGAGATAGAGATGAAGGATTTATTGTATAAGGCTATCGAGGTGGAAAGGCAATTGAATTCAAAGGGTGTCTCCAAATGTAGTTTTATTTCTAACTCTTCATAAAGGTCAAATTGGAAGGATAAAAAAGCTACCTCAAAACCTAAAGAAAATGTAAAGGCGAAGGATTCAGTTATTATTTTCAAAGGTAAAATAGAAACTACATCATCTTCTAAGTCATATAATGCTAAGTGTTTAGAGTGATAAGGATTTAGGAATATTGCTTCTTAATATCCAAATAAAAGAGCTATCATTGTTATAGATAATGGTGATGTATATAGTATTAGTTCAAGTGATGATGAAATGTTACCACTAGAGGGTAGTAGTGATGTAGATGATGAGGGACTCGTTCATAGAGATATGATGGTTATTAGGTGTGTAATTCAGCCTAAAGAGGATGACAACTATTTCTAATGTGAGCATATCTTTCATACTATATGTCATATAAATAATAACGTATGTAGTCGATTATTAATAGTAGTTATTGTATCAATGTTGCTAGTACCTTATTAGTTGAAACACTAAAGTTGGTTATATTAAAGCATTCTAAACCATATAAATTATACTGGTTGTATGAATGTAGAGAAATAATGGTGACAAAGTAGGTATAAGTAGCATTCTCTATTGGTAACCATAAGGATGAGGTTTTCTATTATATGGTGTTAATGCGCTCTAGTCATATAATCATGGGGAATTCGTGTAATTTGATAGCCAGGTTACTCATAATGGGTAACAAAATAAATAATCGTTTGTAATAAATAAACAAAATAGGTGCTCAAACTATAGGAAACATATAGGGATCAAATGAGGTTAACTAAAGAGTGCAAGAAGAGAGAAAAACGAGTGAGTGCTTAAAAAGAAAAAAGTAATAAAAGAGGATAGTGTGTGCAAAAAAGTGAGAAGAGTATAATGGTATGCAATAAGAAAAAAATTCAGAGTGTAGAGCATAAAATAAAGAGAAAAGTAAGAGAAATAATACTTTTACTAGTAGTAGTGATATTAAGAGTGCTATGTTAGCAAGGCAACAACTACTTGTACATTTGTATAAGGATGATGGTTTTTCAACTAATGAGGGTACCCCTTCTTTTCCAAGTATAGTTGTTTATTTGTTGTGAGAATTTGCATATCTATTTCCTGAGAAAATACCTCATGGTTTACTTCCTTTAAGAAGTATACAACACCAAATAGACTTCATTATCAATTAATTAATTCCTAATAGACTAGTTTATAGAGCCAATTTGAGGAGACAAAGGAGTTTCAAAGACAAGTGGAAGAGTTAGTGAAAACGGGATTCGTAAGGGAGAGTATTAGTCTATGTTTAGTTCTAGCAATTTTGATGCCAAAGAAAGAATATGGTGCATGTGTGTTGATTATCGAGCTGTCAATAAAAATTATTATAACGTATAGACATAATATTCCTAGGTTAGATAATATTCTTAATGAAAATTTTGGTTCATGTAAGTTTTCTAAGATTTATTTAAAGAATGGATATTATCAAATTCATGTGAAAAAGGATGATGAGTGGAATATTTATTTTAAGAAAAATATTAATGGTCATTTAGTTTAACTAATACACCTAACACCTTTATAAAATTAATAAATTATGTTTTACATTCTTTCATTGAAAAATTTACTATAGTCTTTGATAATATTTTAGTATATACTAAAAACTTGGATGATTAAACATTTGCATACTGTCTTCCATGTTTTAAGGGAACATAAATTATATGTTAATCTTAAGAAAGTGTGCTTTTTGTATGGAATCAATCATTTTTCTTATTTTTGTTATGAGTTTACATGGAATAAATGTGGATGAAAATAAGGTTTATATATGAATGAGAATGAAGTAAGGATTTTTCATGGATTTGCAAATTTTTATTGAAGGTTTGCGAAAGACTTTAGTTCTAATGCTAGACCTTTAAATGAACTTATTATAAAGAATGTTAATTAAGTGGGATGATGTGCATAAGAAGGACAATTTGACTTCTTTTATTGTATTTACCTAATTTTGAAAAAGTTTTTAAGGTTGAACATGATGCATCTGGAATTGGTTTAAAGGATTAAGTATTCCAATCTTTAGCAAAAAGCTTAATAGGTATCATTGAATTATCCTACTTATAACAAAGAGCTATATGATTTAGTAAGAACTCTATAAGGATGGTAGCATTATTTATGGCTGAAGGAATTCATAATCCATTCTAATCATAAGAGTTTGAAGTTTGTGAAATCCTAAGCGAAGTTTAATAACAGACATCATAGATGGTCTAAGTTTATCAAAAAGCTTCCTTATATTATTAAGGACAAGATAGAAAGGAAAAATGTAGATGATTCATTGTTTAGAAGGTATGAATTGCTTACTTCATTGAAAACTAAATTACTTGGTTTTGATTTTATTAAGGATATGTATGTCAATGATGTAGATTTCAGCCAAGGGTGGAATGAATGTTCTAAGTGTGCATATGGTGAGTTAGCCAAGTTTGGAATGCTTATTTTATCTGTGCATATGGTTAGTATTATAGGCATGATGGGGGTTTTTTGTTTAAGAAAGATAATTTGTGTATGCCTATATGTTCTTTGCATGAATTTATGGTTAAATATGAGAATCATAGAGGTGACTGAATGGGACATTGTAGTGTGCAAAAGGCTTTAGATATATTGTATGAGCATTTTTATTAGTCTTCTATAGAACATGATATGCAATCTTTTTATGACAAGTGCATAACATGTAAGGAAGAAAAATCTACAGTGATATTGCATGGTTGGTATACACCTTCACTTATATCTTAATCAACCTAGATTAACATATATATAGATTTTGTATTAGGTTTGCTGAGGTCTCCAAGTTGCCAAGATAACATATTTATTATTTTTGATAAGTTTAGTAAGATGACATATTTTTTTCCATGTCATGAAACCAATGATGCCACATATATTACTGATTTGTTCTTTAAGGAAATAATATGCTCACATAGATTACCCAAAGCCATAGTAAGTGATAGAGATATTAAGTTCTTAAGTTATTTTTCATACTTTATAGAATAAATTAGGAACTATACCCTTATTTTTAATGTTTTACATCATTAAATAGATGGAGAAACTGAAGTAGTTAATAGTACATTACTACTTTGTTACCTGTTATCATTAAAAAAAACTTAAAAATTCAAAAGATGAGTTTGTTGTATGTTGATTTTACATTAAATAGGTCAGTTCATTCGACTACCTCTTATTCTCCTTTTGAATTTATATATGGCTTTAATCAATTAACTTCTTTTTATATCTTACCTTGGCCTACTAATGAACATATTGATATGGACGGCAGGAATAAGATAGTTTTTATTAGGAATTTATATGCCCAAGTTTATGTTAACATAAAGATAAAAAATGAGTTATATCTAGGGTAAGATAATAAGGGGCGTACAAAGGGCTTTTTTTTTACCAAATATTGGGTTTGGGTTTATATATATAAGAAGTGATTTCTTGTACAAAGGAAGTATAAGTTACAACCTAGAGGAGATGGATCTTTTCAAGTGATGGAGAGAATCAAAGACAATACCTACAAACTAGATTTGTTAAGTAAATATGGAATGTGAGTTATATGTTAATGTTGGTTATTTAACTTTTTATAAAGTGATTCAAGGATGAATCCTTTCAAGGAGGGAGGAAATGATGGAGATCAACTTGTACCAGCATCTACTTCCAACCATTCCCATAAGCCATTGCAAAGAATTAGAGGTTTAATGATTAGGGCAAAGACTAAATGTAAAAAGGTAGCTTTGTGACTAATCATGAAGATGTAAGAAAAGGAAGCAATTTAAGATAAATAAGATGCATTCATAAAATTGATCACTTTTCTACATATTGTTAAAGGTGGAATATGCTTAACACATGAAAAACAAGGTTCAGATAAAATTAAAAAGAAAGAAGAAAACTGCAACTAGCATCAGTGTCATACTAATATTAACACCAATCTTGCACTAAAATTAGTAGATTTAAAATCATTCCAGTACTAGAGTAGACTTGTAATAGGTGCCAAACTCGTCTTTACAAGAACCTAAAAAGTTCTAGAATAAAACTAACACTGATATAAGTTTTAGATAGGCGTTGGTCATGTCAGATTAAGTTTTAGTTTTCTATTTAGATAAAGGTAAACTTTTCAAATTTATTAAGTTTTTTCTACTTGTATTATGATGTGAATGTTCTTTCTTTTTAGGATTCTAGTTCTTATTTATTTTATGATAATAAAAGGGATATTATTTATGTAAATCAATGAGCAATCAATATAGAAATCAAATTGAGAGTTTTCTTTACTTAAATGAGAATTTTCTCTTATTCTTTAATAAGAACTTAATCATATCTTATTAAGGCAATTTTTGGTGATCAAAATTTGTATATATCTTTAGTTCTAATCTATGGGTATGGCTAGGGTCGAGTTTTCTTACTTATTTTAAGACACTGTGGGTTTCTAATTCCTTGTGATTCAAGTTTTAGATAATTTCTAGTCAAAGGTTTACATTACTTAATAAAGTTTTGCAGGCTATATAGGTAACGCCACCTTGAAGTAAGGATCATATTTCACCAAACTTGGACAAATATTGACGGCATTAGACAAAGGATGATGACTTTTTTATTATCAGGGGAGTACAATTATCCTTATTTGCTCTTTATTAATTTCTATATTTTTATTCTTCTTATATGTTATGTACATTGAGGATAATGTACAACTTAAGTGTGGGAGAGGGAATTAACTGCTATGCTTATCAATTTTGTTATAGTTATTTTAATAGAAAAATTTTGGAATTTTTTTAGAATATTGATCAAGATGATTCATTATAAGTTTAGGTGTTATTGTGATTTCATTTGTCTAAGTAAAGAGTTATGAGCATTGATCATTAAGTTAAATATAATTTGATTTATTAATTTAAAATAGATATTTGATTTACATTATGATGTTTTTGTATAATTTATACATACATTATCCTGTAAAAATGAAAAATGAAAACAAATAGAATATTTGTTTTATGTGAATAAGTGAACATTAAATAAATTCCCTCTGTTAGTTTCAAACTGTTGGAGTTATGTAAATATAGTGCCCTGGAAAGCAAGTGTATTTACATATAACTTAATTTTCTTCTATTTAGTTTAATAATGAAAATATTTATTATTAATAAAATAAAAGAGTTTGGTTTTATTTGTATGAGCATTATATATCTAGTCATAAGGTACCAAGATTCTTTTGTAAGTAATATAC
>JAOTAY010021293.1:0-10937 GCA_025629805.1 Erythroxylum baracoense | reverse complement strand
CTAATGACATGAAACCATGTAGTGTTCTCTCTGTGGGTCGGTCCAATATATGTTCTCTAACATATATCTATGTTTCTAATTTGATAACTCATATCCATGATCAGTAAAACGTGATCATAAATTAGAACACATACTAGCCTTAATTTATTATCGTTCCACCAATAATGATCGACCAGGGACAGTTTAGAATAGTATTATTATGCTTATGGTTTTACTATCAAGTCACATACATGATGACATAAGCCTAATACTATTCATGGAATATAAATCATATTATATAAACAATATACATGCATATTTAAAAGAATATCTCATAATATATCATTAATAAGTTAGAATGTCAGTACAAAAGTCACATATGACTATTGGCCTAGGGCACACAACTAACATATTGTGGCTATGATAGTGATCTTAATAGGTGTGTAGTATGAGTATAAAGGACTACTAAAATATGTCTTGCTTATAGAGAAATAATTTGTCCAATCTGAGTACACTAGAGTTATATATAATTAGGAGCCTCTATTAGTATTAATCATTACATCTTAGGTTAGTAATTTCCAACTGGTTTATATAGTCCCACAATAAGTGTCTAATATGAATAAAAAAGACAACAAAAATTTGTCTTTCTTATAGAGAAATAATTTTTCCAATTTGAGTTCACTAGAGTTCTATATAATTAAGAACCTCAATTAGTGTTAACCATTACATCTTAGGTTAGTGATTTCCAGTTTGTTTATATAGTTCGTAAATCATCTATATTGTATCTCATATTAATGTTGAGTCTTTTTTTCTCATGTGCATATATAAGTAGAACATTTTCATCCATAATTAACTAAACGATTATGAGAAACCTTATCAAAGGAAAGTTAAAGCCACCAAGTATTGTTCAAAAAATGGTTATGAGAGATTTCAAGGATTTTAAATCCTCTAAAGAATGATTATTTAGGATTTTAGGTTAGCAACATAAGCATAAGTTATTCTACATTATTTCCAAAGGGAGACAAAACTATATAATGGTGGAAATATTGACAAGATAAATGAAAAGGAATTACCTAAATATCATTTCACATTCATAGGTATAATCATTAACCTGATGCTAATGGGCTATTAATATCCCTTGGCTTTGGTTTCATACTTGGTCTCCTCTTAGTGTATTCATGAATTCTGAGTGTTTGGAATACTAAGAGATTCTTTATATTAAGGCTATATTGATAGTTGTAATTTGCATGATGTTTTAGGGTTCAATTTGTTAGGTATTTAGTGTTAATTTGAATGGTTAGTGTGTATTTAGGTTTCAATTCTGTTAATTTATGTGTTTAATTGTTTTTATGGGTTAGTATAAGTGTTCGAGCTTAAATGTTATAATTTTTGAGGTATCTTGATTTGTTTGTTAGTGTTTCAGGGTAAACAGCAAAGAACGAAGAAGTTTCAAAGAGTTTCGTGCCAAAAAATGGCCTACGATTGTGCCATGATCGTGACATAAAGAGACGAGTTGACAGGACCCAGGCCACGCTCGTGCACTTTGGGCCATGATCGTGACAGAGAGGTATGTGTCAAGCCACGATCATGCACTTTGGGCTACAATCATGACAGAAAGGGTTAGCCTCTAGCCCTGCATTGGGTTGACACAAAAACTTGAATTTCGTAAGATTTTTTGGACCGTTTTGACCTGGAATTAACCCCAGGGCTTCTAAGATATAAATAGAACATTATAAGACAAAAGAAGGAGCCTTTGCAAAGATTTCACATAAGCAGAAATTTAGAAACCCTAGAGAGCTATTGAGTGATTTGAGGAAGGAGACAAAGGAAGAGAGACATAGAGACGAAGCTTGACGTGAAATAATTCCCAAAACATGTGGTTTCTTGCCGTCATTGCCTCCATTAATCAATTCTGACATATTTTCCAATTTATTTCAGTTTTATTGATGTATAAAATTGAGGTAATTGTTGAGAATAAGATTTATTGAATGTTGATTATTGTCTAAACTCACCTTCGGGATTTTGATTCTTGAGATTAATAAAGTTTTATTTATTGTGTTTTATTTGAGCTATTTTTGATTCAATATCTGTTCTTAATAATTTGGCAATAAACTGAGAGGGTGAGCTGAGTGAATATCATCAATTTAGGCTAACGAGAGTTAGGTAATTTGATAGATAAGAATTAAATCAAACTAGTGAAATCGTGTAACGAGAGATCAAGCATAGGTTTCCTGTAGGTTATTAGACAATTTTTGAACTGATTTAGGTTTTAGGTCAATTGTGAGTCGAGAGATCATAATTTCATAATTTAAATTAGGGTTTATTAATTAGGGTTTAAAGATTATAACTCAAGAGAGACTAATCCACCCTAAGATCGTCTAGATCTAATAATTCGGTAATTACATAATTGATTAGATTTTCATTAATTTTGGATTAAAACCCCCTTTCTCTCAATTGTTAGTTTCTAGGTTGATTTTGGATTGGGTTGTGTGATTGGCTATTTTTTTATATTTTCAAATTTTAGTTCTCATAATTGAATGTTGATTGATTAATTTTCTACATTTATTGTTTATTTTAGATTGTTGTGATTTAGTTCAACCTTAGATTTTAGGACTAGATTAACCGCCCTCGTGAGATCGATACTTTAGGTACTACATGAATGACCTGTGCACTTGTGGTGTTATTGAGGTTAAAATAGTAAAACTTACCATATAGGAAACTTGCGATCAAGTTTTTGGCATTGTTGTCGGGGAGGCGATAGTTTAGTACTATTAAGGCATTAGATTGGTTTTTAATTTTTGTTTTCGCTTCCTTCATTTCACTTCAGAATTTGTGCTCTTGTATGAACATAAGAATCACAAGAGGCTCGAGTCGTGCAGCAAAAATATTAAATTTAGATATGACATTATTAGAACGAACCCTTAGGAAAGCTCGGCGAGAAAAAGAATAAGAGATAGGAAAATCATCAATGACCGAGGAATTTCAATGAAATATGGATTAGGAAGCAAACAAAGGACAGCAACAGAGGACCCTGATGGACTTCATAAGGCCAAGGTTCAACCCGTCAAACCAAGGAGTGGCTAGGCCGCCGATTCAAGCAACCTCATTTGAGATAAAACCAGCCCTTCTCAAAATGCTTTAATTGAATGTGCAATTATATAGATTGACTAATGAGGATCCCAATGTACACATCGTTAACTTCTTTGAGATCTGTGATACCTTCTTGTGTCATCAGATGTCAAAGGATGCGGTTAAAATTAGGTTGTTCCCCTTTATACTTGGAGATAGAGCAAAGGTTTGGTATCATTCACTGAGCCCAGCTAACATCATGACATGGGATCAACTTGTGCATGCCTTCTTGGACAAGTACTTCCCACTGACCAATAACGAGGATTATAAAGGAAACCACCAATTTCCAACAAGGTGACAGGGATTCCATCTATGAAGCGCGGGAAAGATATAAGGACCTACAAAGGAAGTGCCCACACCACAACTTACCTAAGGAATTTCTTTTACAGACTTTTTATAATGGAGTTAACCCACAAACAAGACGCACGATTGATACAGAGTTAGAAGGATCCTTGATGCAAAAAATTGTTGATGAGGCAGAGGACCCAATTGAGGAGATGGCAAGCAACAGCTACCCATAGACGAATGAGCGAGGAAGGCAACCGGCTACTTTTAGATAGCAAAAGGGAATTGTCGTGGTCGATCAGATGATAGAGATGCAAGCAAAGCTCAACAACTTGACTCGACAACTAAATAACATAAAGGCATCATCCTCGACTCAGGTAAAGGCTGCACAGTTGAAGTGTGAGCTTTATGGTTAGATAGACCATGATACCATGGAGTGTTACCTAATAAAAGAAGACAATTAGGAGCAAGTGAATTATATGGGGGCACAATATGAATGAGAAAGGAGTAATGATCCCTATAACACTTACAACTCCAGGTGAAAGAATCACCCTAACTTCTCTTAGTCGAACAACACTGACGGACAGTTCAAGCCTCAGGGACAATTGGGCTTCCAGCAAGATAAAGCAAGCTCGATGGAATCGAAATTGGATAAAATTTTAGATAAGCTTGGAAGTTTAGACAATGCATAAAAAAACTGGAAGATAAATTTGAGCAAGTTACTAGGAACCATGCTTCATTGATTAGTAATATAGAAGCCTAAGTGAATCAATTGGCAAATGCCTTTTCCATGCAAAATTTGGTAAATATTCCTAGCACTTTATGAATAAAATCAAGGGAGCAACTAAAAGCCGTTACACTTCAAAGTGAAAAGGAACTTGAACCACCCACAAGGACAGTAGAGGAGCCCGTCCAGCCAGTGGAGAAAAATCAAGAAATGGAGAAAGAAATGGACATGAGCGAATACCCTCCTTATGTTACACCTCCACCGTATCAACCTAAGGCTTCTTTTCCCCAACAACTACAAAAGAAAAAGTTAGATGAACAATTTGCAAAGTTCGTTGAGAAGTTAAGGGCGCTACAGATTAATCTCTCCTTTGTTTAGGCATTAGAACACATGCCTAAATATGCAAAATTTCTAAAGGACATATTATCGAAGAAACGTACTTGGGAGGATAACTAGATGGTAGCTCTAACTGGCACTTGCAGCTCAATAGTCACCAGTCAAATGACTTAGAAATTGAAAGATCCAAGAAGTTTCACAATACCTTATGTGGTTGGTGAATTTGAACTTACAAAGTGATTGTGTGATTTAGGAGCTAGCATTAATCTTATGCCATTGTCAATATTCAGAAAGTTGGGACTGGGAGAGGTCAAGCCAACATCAATGTTAATTTAATTGGCTGATCAATCCATTAAAAGGTCGTTTAGAATAGTGGAAGAAGTTCTGATGCGAGTGGATAAGGTCATTATTCCAGTGGATTTTGTGGTTTTGGATTTTGAAGAAGACAAAAATTGTCCACTGATATTAGGTCGACCATTTATGAACACAGGAAAGGCCATATTTGACCTTCACAAAGGGAAATTAACACTTCGAATAGGTGAATATTAGGTCAAATTCAATATGAATAAGGTCTTAAAGAATCCAATAACGAACCGTGCATGCATGAAAGTTGAAATTATGGATCAAAATTTGCAAGAACAAGTTGAGGGTTACATAACAGAAGTACAGTCATTGGAAGCAAAGGCTGACATTGAATATCATAATCCTGAATCTAAAGGAGATGATAAGACGGAGGAAGCAGATATTCAAGTGTAGCAAGACAAATTAGTTCAGACTGAAGGCAAGGCCATCGGATGGAAAATTGCTGACATTCGAGGAATAAGCCCGAATGTTTGCATGCATCGAATAAACTTAGAGGAAGGTTCTAGAATGGTGAGGGAGCATTAGCACAGATTAAATCCTAACATAAAGAAGGTGGTCAAGAAAGAGATCATAAAACTCCTAGATACAGGGATAATTTATCCTATCTCTAATAATGAATGGGTCAGCTCAGTACAATGTGTACCTACAAAAGGAGGAATGACAGTGATATAGAGTGATAGTGGAGAAGTAATTTTAATAAGAACAATCACAGGATGGAGAGTATATATAGATTATCGCAAACTCAATTTGGTGACTAAGAAAGGGTAGCGGGCCATTCATTTTATTGTTTCTTAGATGGATACTCGAGTTATAATCAGGTTTTCATCTACCCTAATGATCAGGAGAAAACCACATTCACTTGCCTATATGGTACCTTCATGTACAGACGGATGCCTTTTGAACTTTGCAATGCTTCAGCCACATTTCATAGATGTATGATGTCGATCTTCATGGACATAATACAGGTGTTCATGGATGATTTTTCAGTCTTTAGCGATTCTTTTGAAATGTGTTTAACCATTTTGGATAGAGTTCTTTAAAGATGTGAAGAATCACATCTGGTGCTGAATTAGGAGAAATGTCATTTTATGGTACAAGAAAGGATATTGCTAGGGCATAAAATCTCATATCAAAGATTCAAAGTTGACAGATCAAAGACAGAGGTAATAGAGAAACTCCCACCACTAAGTAATGTAAAAGGTGTGCGAGGATTCTTAGGTCATGCAGGATTCTATCGTCAATTTATCAAAGATTTCTCACAAATTACAAGACCTTTGACAAACCTTTTAATCAAGGATGTGCCCTTCGTGTTTGATGATAAGTGTATATCTGCATTCAACACCTTAAAGGAGGCATTAATATCAGCACCAATTTTATCACCGCCATACTGGACACTTCCGTTCAAAGTTATGTGTGACATAAGCGACCAGGCTATAGGTTGTATTTTGGGCCAAAGGAAAGGTAAGAAATTGCATGCGATTTAAAACTCATGCAGGAACCTGACTGAATTACACCAATAAAAAAAAGGAACTACTCGCAGTAGTGTACGCTTGTGAAGGTAATTGTATTTACTAACCACGTGGCACTCAAATACCTCTTCAATAAGAAAGATGCTAAACCTAGGCTCATTAGATGGGTGTTACTTCTGCAAGAACTTGATACAAAGGTGAGAGATAAAAAAGGAGAAGAAAATGTGGTTGCAGACCACTTATCTTGACTTGAGGGAGGGGAATGTAAGTCAAGTAATGACATTAATGAAAATTTCCCTAATGAAACTCTAATGCTACTCGAAAGCTTGACTATACCATGCTTTGTAGATATTGCCAATTATGTTGCCAGTGGTAAACTTCCGTCAGATCTCTCTTACCAACAAAGGAAGAAGTTCTTGCATGATTGTAACCGATATATATAGGACGAGCCAACCTTATATAGAGCTTATGCAGATGGGTTAATGCGACACTGTGCTCCAGATGAGGAAATGTTAGACATCCTAAAGCAATGTCATAAAGGTCAATATACTGGGCATTATGGAGCTAACAAAATGGCAGCTTGGATACTTGAGAGTGGATTTTATTGGCCATAGTTATTTAAAGAAGCGTAGACCTACGTGGCACAATGTGATAGATGCCAGAGAATAGGTAACATCTCCAAGAGGGTTGAAATGTCTTTATCTAACATTTAAGAAAGTAGAAGCCTTCGATGAATGGGGCATTGAATTTATGGGTCCATTCCCATCTTCAATGGGGAACAAGTATATTTTAGTTAGGTTGATAATGTTTCATGTTAGGCCGAAGCAGTAGCATCTCCAACCAATAATAGGAAGGTAGTGCAGAAGTTCATTAAATGGCTATTTAACTAGTTTGGAGTGGCACGTACAATAATAAGTAATAGAGGTGCACATTTTTGTAACAAATCTTTTGATACCCTCTTAAAAAGATATGGAGTGCACCACTGAGTCACTATACCTTCTCATCCGCAGACTAGTGGCCAAGTAGAAGTTGTTAACTAGGAACTGAAACAAATTCTGAAAAAGACAATGAACAACTCCCGAAAGAATTGGGCAGTAAGGCTAGATGATGCCTTATGGGCCTATAGGATAGCTTTTAAAACACCCATTGGAACAACTCCGTATAGGCTCATTTACAGGAAAGCATGTCATTTGCCAGTTGAATTAGAGCATCAAGCATGTTGGGTGATTAAAGCATTGAATTTTGATTAGAAACAAGCTGGCAAAAAATGATTTCTACAACTGGACGAACTTGAAGAGTTTCGTTTTAATACTTACAAAAACACCAAACTCTATAAGGAAGAGGTGAAGAAATGGCATGATGCTCGTCTCAAGCAAAAGGAATTCAAAGTAGGAGACAATGTTTTGATATATAATTCTAGGTTGAGGCTATTTCTAGGGAAGTTGAAATCTAAATGGAGTGGATCATTTACGGTTATTCAAGTTTTTGATCATGGAGCTCTCAAATTGGAAAACACTAACAAAGAGGCTTTTAAGGTCAATGGGCATCGGTGCAAGCATTATATTGGAGGAGAAATTCCTAAAGATAAGGAAGTAATTTCCTTGTCTCAAAATAATTAAAGACACTTCCCTGGATATAAGGCCAAACTAAAGACTATAAATGCAGTTTTAGAATTTATTTGAAAATGTTAGTTGTAGCTAGAATTTTTTCAATAAAACATTAGTGACTTGTGTGAACTCTCAGGGCGACACCATCACCTCCTTCATCTCCATAGGATTTATGTCTAACCCAATGTTTCCATTCAGTTTTTTCTTTTCTTTTCCAAAGTAACCTTCAGTTCTAATTTTTATGTTTATTTTTCTGTTTACTTTCAATTATGTTATTTCTTGTCTTTTATATGTTATGTGCTCTCTTCTCATATTGGGGACAATGTGTTGTTCAAGTATGGGAAGGGGTTATGTGTTTTTCTTTTTTATGTGAATTTTGCATATTGTATGATAGTTATTAGGTTGCATTTTGTGAACTATATGAATGTGTCATTGGCTTAGATGAAGTGAAATTTATTTCATTTTGAACATAGTCTATTAGGTTGTAAATAATCGTTAGCTCACAAAATTAGTGAATTAGGACTCTTTGGATAAATATATAGCTTAATTAGGATTTAGTGTAAATTTAGCACCCTATAGGTTATCACATTCATTCATAATTTGAGATCTTTTATCTTAAGTAGCTTTACTAGTACTTTTCATGGAAACGAGTAGCTTAAACAACAAGGTAGATAATAGTAATATAAAAAATTGTTAAATAAATCAATATTTTGCTAACCTTCGGGTTATGAATAGAGGTAGTAGTCAGTTAAAAACGTGATATAGCCAAGTAACTGATCGACATGCATCACAAATGTGTGCCTTTGCGTCAAAAAGCTATAATGATGTTTCAACCAAGCAGTTTAATAAAAACATGACTTATTTGAGTAACTGGATCGACATTCATTACCAATGTTTGCCTCTGTGTAAAAAGACTAAGTCTATGTTAATTAAAAGAATATATGTGTAATTGCTTAATAAAAACCTACCGAACTTGTGGTAAGCTTGACTTTTCATGAAAATATACTTAGGAATAGTTATAGAGTCTGAAGGACCAAAGAATTATTAATGTGTCTCTACAATTAAAAAGGGTTAATAAATTAACACTTAGATCTCAATTAAATTGTATATTTAGTTTGGAGCCTTAGACATAGATTTTGCATGTTAATGATTAGATATAACTTATAGGATAGTGTTTAAGATTAAATTTACTTCATAAAGTCAAAGCAATTGTGTGTTGTATGTTTGTTGTTTTGTTTGCTAGAGGACAAGCAAACGTTTAAGTGTGGGCATGTTGATAGTTGTAATTTGCATGATGTTTTAGGGTTCAAATTGTTAGGTTCTTAGTGTTATTTAAGTGTTTAGTGTGTATTTAGGTTTCAATTGTGTTAATTTATGTGTTTAATTGTTTTTATGGGTTAGTATGAGTCTTTGAGTTTAAATGTTATATTTTTGAGGTACCTTGATGTGTTTGTTACTATTTTAGGGTACACGGTAAAGAACGGAGAAGTTTCAAAATGTTTCAGGCCAAAAACATGGCCCACAATTGTGGCACAACAGGCCACGATCGTGATACAAAGAGTCGAGTTAACAAGACCCAGGCCTCGATCATGCACTTTGGGCCACGATCGTGCACTTTGGGCCACGATCATAACAGAGAGCTAAGTGCCAGTCCACGATCGTGCAGTTTAGGCCACGATCGTGATAGCCATGATCGTGGCCTGTGCTGGGCTAACAGAAAAACTTAAATTTTGCGAGATTTTTTAGACCGTTTTGACCCTGAATTAACCCTAGGGCTTCCAAAATATAAATAGAACATTACAAAACAAAAGAAGGAGCCTCTGTAGAGCTTTCATATTAGCCAAATTTTAGAAACCCGAGAGAACTATTGAGGGATTTAAGGGAGGAGACGAAGAAAGAGAGACACGGAGACGAACGTTGATGTGAAGTAATTTTCGGAATAGGTCGTTTCGCGCCGTCGCTATCTCCATTGATCCATTTCGAGCATATTTTCCAATTTATTTTAGTTTTATTGATGTATAAAATTGATACAATTGTCGATAAAGTTTGATTTATTATGTTTTATTTGAGTTATTTATGATTCAATATCTGTTCTTAATAATTTGGCAATAAATTGAGAGGGTGAGCCAAGTGAATATCATCAAACTAGGTGAACAAGAGTTAGGCAATTTGATAGATAATAATTGAATCAAACTGGTGAAATCGTGTAACGAAAGATCGAACATAGGTTTCTGGTAGGTTATTAGACAATTTAGAACTAATTTAGATTTTGGGTCAATTGTGAGTCGAGAGATCACAATTCCATAATTTAAATTGGGGCTTATTAATTAGGGTTTAAAGATTATAACTCGAGAGAGAGTAATCCACCCTAGGATCGTCTAGATCCAATAATTCGGTAATTACATAATTGATTAGATTTTCATTAATTTAGGATTAAAACCCCCTTTCTCTCAATTGATAGTTTCTAGGTTGATTTTGGACTGGGTTGTGTAATTGGCTATTTTGTTTATATTTCCAAAATTTAATTCTCATTATTGATTATTGATTGATTAATTTTCTACATTTATTGTTTATTTTAGAATATTGCGATTTAGTTCAACCTTAGATTTTAGAACTAGATTAACCCTCCGTGAGATCGATACCTTAGGTACTACTCGAACGACTCATGCGCTTGCGGTATTATCGAGGTTAAAACAGTAAAAATTATCATATAAGAAACCTACTATCATATATCACTACTTAAAAAGGAGATACCATATCTAAAAGGTTGGTATCACTTCGACTCTATATTATGAAGTTGGATTTTGGACTGGTTCCTTTTGAGGATTCTCTTAAGTTACTTTTAAAAGGTTAATAGTAGAACCTTCAGCTTGGGCTTCATCCTCTATTGGTATTCTATTATTCGTGGGAATAGATATCTATCTATCCTCTTTAAGTGTATTTACCAAAGGGGAGATATTGGTTCTGAAAGCGATCTAGAAGGGGGGTTGAATAGATCGTCTGAACTTTTTCGCAGAGTTCTACACAAAACACGGAATTAAT
>JAOTAY010021292.1:0-10939 GCA_025629805.1 Erythroxylum baracoense | reverse complement strand
TTGAGAATTAATATTGTTGCTTATATTGTGCAATGTTTCTTTGAGAATTTATGATATATATGTGTATTTAGAAAAGGTTGTTGGATGTCTTACATAATTGTGAACTCGCCTTCGCGAGACGGATTATGTTAGGACATCATTCTATTGTATACTGTTGTTTCTATTATTGCATTAAGATTTATATCAATAATAAACTTACCCTTCGGTTTGTTTTTGTTAATATAATTCTTGAGGAATGGTTAGTTATATCCTTAAGGTTTTCAGTATCCTCTCAATATTAACTTTAAGGATACAATGTTATGGTTGAAAGCTCAACATCTCTGTCCTGGTAGAGGGCGAAATCAGTTGTCAACGGTCAAATACAAGCGACATATGTGTTTGGTATTTGCTTGCGTAGTATATTTATGGACAAATAACTAGATTTAGAGTATGACTCTTCAAATATGGAATCCACTTTTCTTGACTATGTTTATTTATTTTTAACAACTAAAGAAAAGTCAACAGAGTAATGCAACATATGTTTGTCAGCCACTTTTGAGTTATAGCGATCAACTTTTAATTAATCATTTAAAACTCATCACAATTATGACAATTTTATAACCTTCCTAGATATATTTGTTCTTCTTTTCTTTTCTTATGGATTTCATTTTTTAAGAAAGAGAAAGCGTTTGCACATCCATATTACTTAGATTACACTTTTGTTCTGGAGTTTTTAAATAATAAAAAACTTTATTTTAAGACATTTTTTTGATATAAAAAATTTCTTTATGTTACATTAATTGTGAATCAATATTATGTTACATACACGGAAGAATGGAAAAAAATTCCAGAAAGCAAATCAGTTATACAATGTAACACGTTAAGATTATTTAACTAATATGTTTACAGTAAATGTCGGCTAGAACTGTTAGTGGGTGAAGGAATACAGAACTTCTATATAAGAAAGAGAGACAGTCAATACTGATCTCAAGAAAAGAACTGGAGAAAGCAGGGCTGAAAATGTCTACAATGAAGCTTGACTTCATCTCCAGAAAAATTATCAAACCTTCATCTTCTACACCTCCATATCTTCAAACATTTAAGCTTTCATTATGGGGGGAACCCATGCTTCCAGTATATGGCACTCTAATATTCTTCTACCAGTCCAATGCCTGTCAAAATTATGAAGAAACCCTTTCAATGTTCTTCCAAAGGTCAAATTCCCTACAGAAGTCACTTTCTCAAGCACTAAGTCATTACTATCCATTAGCAGGGAGGCTCAAAGATGCATCAACGGTTGAGTGCAATGATGAAGGGGCTTACTTTGTGGAAGCTCGCATTGATTGCCTGCTTTCCACCTTCCTTAACAATCCCGATGCCGACTTTTTGAGCCACTTCTGTCCTGCTTCGGATTCTAACAACTTACCCGCAGGATGTATGTTGGTGATTCAACTTACACTCTTCAACTGTGGAGGAATAGCCATTACTGTGAGCCCCTCACATAAACTTGTAGATGCATCCTCATTGTGCACATTTATCCAAAGTTGGGCATCATTGACTACCGCCCGAGAAGGCAGCAGCAAAGTAGTAGCGCCTAAACCTATATTTCTGCAGCCATCATCCTCGCCACCCAGGGCTTTGCTTAACATGACTAAGGTAGCCGGAATACCGGGAGAGTTCGTTAAAAGAAGGTTTGTTTTCCCTGCCTCCAAAATAGCTCAACTCAGGACAAAAACAACCGGATCCTCATCACCCGCAGGACAGCAACATCTCAGTGATGCTAATATCGTGTTCGCGTTAATTATGAAACGTGCCATATTGGCTTCAAGATCGTTGTCCAAGTCGTCTTCAGGTCCATATTTATTGTTTCAAGTGGTGAATATGCGTAAAAGAGTGAGACCACCATTGCCAGAGAACACCATTGGAAATTTAATATTGTTTAATAAAACAACGATCGAGGAAAAGCAGATTGAGTTGAGTGAGTTAGCCGGTAAATTCAGAAAAAGTTTGATTGAACTCTGCAATCTCGCAGCCAACTCTAGCGTCAAAGAACAATCCGAGTTGAGCATTCAAGGTAGCCCTTATTACTGCACTAGCTTGATCGGGTTTCCACTGTATGAGATGGATTTTGGTTGGGGTAAACCTTCATGGGTCACTTCAGCAGTGTTACTGTACAGGAACCTTATTGTGCTGCAGAAAACAAAAGAGGGTGATGGTATAGATGTTTGGATATCCCTGGACCCCAGAGAGATGGTCATATTCGAACAGGACCATGATATTCTTGCATATGCATCCAACAATCCTAGTGTTCTTGCAGCATATTCTCGCATGTGATTGATTACTATAATTGTCGAGTAATAATGTTTTCAGCTCTTCTTCCTTTAAATTCAACTATAATTGATTGCCATAGGTACTCTACTTCCTTGTTTTTGTACTGTGATAACTGAAAAACTAGTGATCTTTGTTAAAGATGGAGCGTAGTTCGTGGTCATGTGTTGCTGCATTTGTTCGATAACTCTTGGAGTTGGGCTGATATGCTTCATGTTCTCTGTTATGGCAGTTTGTCAAGCCTTTTCAATAAATACATATACACTTCTTTTGCTTATTTTGAAAAAGAAGCAGTTTCATTAAATTCTTGAAGTTCAAACAAGTTCACCAATTATTGGAACATTTCTCACATAAATTTCATGACACCACTTTGTATTTTTCGCCTTGATTTAGCACCATCTTAAAGGATTGACAGCTTTTAACTTAAAAGATTCTAATATAGTCAAGTAAAATTCTAATGAAAAAATGAGGACTATAAAATTTTAATGAATAAATAAATAAATATTTAATAGAAATTGAGTTGTAGATATATAAAGCTTATGTGTATACATATATATATATATATATATATATATATATATATATATTTAATAGAATTAGATATGTGGCAAATTTTAATATAAATGAAATTAATTTTAATAATATACCTAAATTTAATATTAAAATAATAAATATATTTATAAAACTGAATTTAATTAAAAAATTAAAAATGATTATTTATTAATTAACTTTATTCGTTTTGAAATTAAGATAATCATGAGCGGAATTTTTGACTTAGACTTAAAATGAAAAGTTAGTTGTGTTACTCATTGAATAAAGAGATCTTCTTTTTTATAATATATGTATAAAGGCATCAAAAGATGATATTACTCTTCCCCTTTTCCTCTTTCTTACCTCTTTCGTTCCATTCACACAAAGGCATTCGTCTTCGTGGGTCCCATTGGACCATCCACTTTTGTCATCTCTCATTAAGGACAAATAATAGTTTGAGCGTCCCGTCTTTGATCAATTATTCATGTGGCTATATATTTATGGCCTTAACAGAATAACAAAAACAAAGTGAAGCCCACGTTTTATATGCTAATTAACATGTCTATTAACATCCTGATTGACTAGAAACAAATAATTTATTCCTAAAAATAAAGATTGATTGAATTATTAGGTCACAAATTAAACTAAAATTAAGATCTACTTATATTGGAATCAATACATAACTCAATAGACCGTCGTTGACCCCAAATTTCATGGACAAAGTTTTATCGTGTTGGTCATTATGAAACGTTCTATTTTGGCTTCAAGATCATCGTCCAACTGTCTAAGCCGTCTTCAGGTCCATATGTATTGTTTCAACCGGTGAATACGCATAAAAGAGTAAGACCATCATTGCCAGCGAACACCATTGGAAATATCATATTGTACAATACGATAAAAATCGAGGAAAACCAAATTGAGTTGAATGAGTTTTTTTAAAATTAAATGATATATATATTCAAAAGAAGCTGTAAACCTTGTCAAGGTTCAAATTAAACTAAGTTATAAAAGCAATGAAGAATAAACTTGGTGATTAAAAGGATTTTGGAAAATCAGCACATTAGCCATCTTTCCTTTATGTTTTGGGATAACTTTTCCGTTAGTTGTCTAGCTATGATTAAGAGTCTACACTGTGCATATATTTAGTGGAAAAGTCTCTTTGCTTCTCTCCTTCTTCCTGAAGACTATACAGCTCCTTTCTTGCCATATGTAATATTGTTTTTATCTATCTATCATACACAAAAACTAGTGACTTTACTGCTGAAATTTGGAGGAAGAAGCTTAGAGTGAGAAAGTGTAGTGAAACAGGGGCAAAGAGAGTAGGTTTTCAAGGACTCAACAACACGTTGAGATTTCTTCTGGTTGTTATTCAATATCAAAGAACAACGTATCTCCTTTTTTTTACAACTTCTGTAAATTCACTCATTTATAACATCTCAAATTCCTAACTGCCATCTACCGACTAACTAACTCTTCTTGAAATCTTTAAACCAGTTCTTTACAACGTTGCATGGCTTGCATGTATACTGAATACATCTTCTGTCCGAATTTCTGAGACATTCCTTTCCTTCTACAATAAGGGCTGAAGACCACATATTGACTCCTTCTTCAGGAAGTTCTTTTGGGGGCCATATAACACCATCCTTCATAACATCTGAGAAGTATTTCAGGGTTACTTTGTTTGGAGCATGAAAAAAGTTTTTCTTCCAGGCTCCCTTGGGTGTCACTGCATTCTCCTACATTTGCTTGTTCCCTGAGACTGCTGGTTTTAAACGAACATTTTCTCAAGTCAGCGCTGGGAAGTCTTCCTTCAGCCCAAAAGATTAGCCTCTTTCTATGCTATTTTCTTAGCTGCCCCGACCTGGCCAGCAGATAGAACTCCAGTGGTCGGAGGCTAAGAAAAAGCACAGGAACGAAATAAAGAATGGCGGGAATAGCAACTAGCCCAAAAAGGCTAGTTGTGTGGGAGGATAAAAGGGTAAAAGGTATAGTGAGAAGGGAGAAGAAATAAGTCTAGTGAGAAAGGTAAAAGAAGGTGGTTAGATAACTTAGCGGTATATGCATGGATAACAGGGGGATGATCACATATGAGGTCATCCATATATATTAGAAGATATATAATATGATGACTAAAATGATATATAAATAATGAATTGCAATTTTGAGAGTTAAAGAAGCTATTGTCAAGTAGAAAACCATAGACACATCAACACTACCATACTTGGAGCCTATCGACCTTTATTAAGGTACATACATAATACAAATTAGAGTTCATCTGCATTGTCTCTCTGGTTGCGCAAAATAAAAACAAAGATACAAGTGCCACAAGAAAGAATGAACAACGCATAATAACCATATAAAATAGGGGTGGTTGTGAGGTTTTGTAATAAGGATAATAAAGAAAATAATTTTAAAAAATAGTTCTAAATAAAATAAATCTGGATTTACGATTACCTCCACCTCTTGGAATTGCAATTGATTATTGGCAAAAATAATTGTTTCATCAATTATATATTCAATGTTATAATAAGTGTTCATCTTTCTTTAAGGTCAATTGATCAAAAACATGCAATTCAATTAACATTTATTGCTTAACAACTTTAGATATGATCCAAATTTTAATTAAACAATAACTTTAAAAAAAGAAAGACCATAGCAGCAAGAAAACATAACATCTACAATTGTATTTAATCTAGTTAAATGCCTTTTCTAATAATAATAATTTCTTATGCAACAAATTAAAACTCCTAGTTATTATAAACGATTGAAAATTGAACTTTTACATATTCAAAATTTAATTTGGCAAATGGTTATTTCAATTAACAATCTAATCGCACATATAAGAAATCAATCGAAAGTAATCATAAAATAGAAGCATGGAAAAGCAATCCAATACATGAATAAATGAAATACTTAACAACAATGCCTAATTTCTTCCTAATCTTCAAAGTTTCAAATGGGCTTCTATTTCCTTTATTTCTACTAAAAAAATAAGGAAAAAGAGAACTTTGAGAAGCTAAATGTTATTGAAGTAAGAATGATTTGCTTCTTCACAGCTTACTCTATTTATGACCACTTAACCTCAAATGAAAACTTTTATGGTTAGGATTTTTCGGATCTCCTAAATTATAATTTTATTGATTTCCACTCAAATTTGACCAAGATTAGATTTAAATCATTTTTAACACGTTCAAATTTTGAAAATTGTAATTTCTACTAAACGTGCCCAATGTCTAAGATCACACTAGATTGTTTTATATATATATAAATATTTAATTTAATTAAGGGAAAAGTATTTATAGTTAGATTACATAATATTTTAGGGAAAAGTATTTATAGTTAGATTAAATAATATTTTCCTAACTAGATTAAAATGTCATACTTGTTGAATTTTAAGAAAAAAGAGTTCTTCTAAATTATAATAAGTAAAAAGAGTAATTTTGTTAAAAGTTTTTTCTAATTACATTTATTAAAGAAGTCATAAGAGTTGGAAATAGTTTCCAATTGAATTTCAATATTGTTTTTAAATTAAATTAATTTTTTATTTGGTTTAAAATATAATTTTGGAGTAAAAATTTTTCAAATAATTAAAAATATTTGGAATAGAAATTTAATTTACTTATAAATTAATGGTTTGTTTTAATTTAATTTTTCAAAGAGTTGAAAATATTATAGATATTATATAACTAAAATAAAATAATGCTTGATATTTTTATCCAAAATTTTTTTACTATGTTTGCATATTAAATCATTTGTTTGTATGTATGATGTTTCACATGTATTTTGTGTAATTTATGAGATCCTTTTGAAAAATAAATCCTTATTAAAATATTAAGTATATGCTTAGAATAAGATTGAAGACTTTCACTGTTATAAAAATAAATTAAAGTTTTATTTATTGTTAGACTTCTTGATCAAACTCAAGATTGTTTTAATCCAAATATGTTTAATATGACATCAATGAGTTCTACTTAATTAAATTTGTATAATTCGAATAAGCAAACTCATGATCATATGAATTTAAAGACAAAGTTAAAGATAACTTATACGATATATTTTCACAACGAGTTGTCAATTTATAAGTTACATGAGATATGATTGATAAAGTTATTAGTTGCCTAATTTAGATTTAGTTAGTTAGTTGAACAAAAAAATAAGTTAAATTTCAATGAGATCCTAGCCTATCATAGAGATTAAAGTAAATTTTAAAATAATAGTTAGGGTTATTACTTTGAATAAATAGTAAGAGTAACTTAATACATTATTAAAAGTGCTAATTTTAATAATATATAACTAATTACTTGCTTTCTTTATATTTATATTATTCTGAGTAATTAATTAGTTTTCTTTATTTAGTAATTAATTACTTTTCTTTAATATAGTTGATAATAATTTTGGTAAAATAAATTTCTTAGACATAAGGTAGTTGAGAAAAGATAAGGAAAAAAAAACTTGTTTGTCCATTACGCGATCTTGTTATTAATCTTTATTAAGGATTTTGATAATAAAATTTGAGACATATCAATGTCATATTGAGTGAAAAATGTTGTGCCATTTTAAAAATTACTAATATCTCATAAACTTTAAAAGTAATATGAAAATTGAACTTAATATTATGATAAGTTAATAACACAATGTAAATAATTATACAGAGTAGGGTTAAAAGGTATAATATGATAATATCTTCAGAAGTATATTACTAACAGTGTTGCAAACGTAGGGGCTTTGCTTTTATTTACTGGTTATGAGCCCCTGCAAATATTCAAGAGCCTGATGGATCCTCCTCCTTACTTGCTATGCTCCTTGTTTGGTTGTCCGTGGGTCGCCATTGGGCGGATGAAGATTTATTGCCCGATCTACAGAACCTTTCTTTCTTGTATAGTTTGGTTGACGTTTGCTAAAAACTTCACTTTCCATATGAATATAGTTTGGAAGTTCTACACTTCTTGTCGTAAATCCAGCGTCTGATGTTTGGATATTTTTATTCCCGTGAAGAATAGGACCTCTAGAATATAATGCCTCGATACTGAAATTAATGATGAATTGAAAAAACCATTTTCTCTAATTCACCCGAGAATGACTACAAATATCTTATATCTGGCAATGTAAACGACCAGTTGCTTATGGTAGGGCATTTATCATACCAAGACTTTTATGCGCTTAGATATTTTAAGAATGAATGTTCTGATGTGACCATGATATTCCATCAAAAACAAGTCCTTGGACAACTTGTTCTTGTCCCACAAAAGTAGGCAATATGTTTTAACGTGAGTAATGCTTATGACCGTGTTTTAGCCGTTAATCGTCGTCTTCAATTAGTCTTCCAACTCTGACTTGGATCGTTCTTGGAAGAGGTCAATATTTACCAACTACTGACGGTCCAAGAGATTAGTGTTAAGCTACTTGTTATTGTTTAGTGATGGATATCCTGTGTGGCTCCCCACATTCCCACAAATGACGATTATGAAGTACAAAGACCTCTCTATATACTTTGCATTTACAGCGAATAAGATACAGCACGGGTATTTCTCGACTAGAGGAAATTGGTTTTGACTATCAACATCCCCGGTGGATATTACAACGTGATAATTGCTACAGTATCTGCTCCACTCCTCCTATCTTTGCCCTACCACCTTCTCCTTTTAACGAACTAAGTTAGCCTCACAGAGCTGTACATCTATGTGTTGAAATGGTAGGAAGACGTGAGACTCTGGCCATCTACGAGGGAGAAGGATACATTCAAATGTACATCACTCCCAACCCATTAACATCTTCCAAACGCCTTCCTCTATTCTGCTCTTTGGAATAGACAAACCTTCCCCTTCGTCTAGCAAAACTCTATACACCTCATATTCACGATCTCCAATTATGCGCCTCCTAATTTCAGCCTGAAAATAAGATCACCTTAAATCACGTACACCATTGAAAGTAAGGAAAGGTGACTATGCTAAGAATTGTCAACCTTCCGACAGCAACAAACTACAACCTTTGGAAAAATAAACTAAGATACCATAGGCTCCAAAAAGAAAGCTGTGAAACATAGCAAGCTAGCAATAGACTCTTAACAATTCAGTCAGGAGATAGGGAAGTACCGAAAAAATGCATGTCTTAAGTTGTTTGAGAGCAAGGGTGACGTCGTGGAACACAAGAGGCCGACCCTTGCCAGATAACTCAACAGGATTTGCAACTAATAACTCTGTATCAGGACCACGACTGACAACAGCTACCCTTAGAGGACGCAACAGCTCCATCTCCAAACGAGAGGAAAGTGCTCTCTGCTTGCAAGGGTCAACAATCTTCTTCCCATCAGATTGCACAATGAACAAGTCAATCTCACAGTTCCTTCTTTGTTTTATAAAGAACCGTCCATAAGATATCTGTTTAGACAAGTCGAAAGATAGGAAATAAGGCATCTATTACCTCCATATCTGTTTAGACAAGTTCACAGATAGGAAATAATGCATCTAATAGTTCCATCTATAAAAGGTTGAGTAAACAAATACACCGGAATAATAACGCGGACACTGCAGTCAACAGCAAAATGAGACACCTGCTTATGCAACGTTACCTGTATATTATAATCTTTGAAAGTTCTCATTATGTCATATAGAAGACCTTTATGATCTTGGCAGACAATTTGAACAAGTGTATGAGCAGGACTCAACGAGTTGTCCATTATGACAGAAACACTTGTAGAAGTCAATGAACTTGGCAGTTCATCAGGCATTTCCAAGCGAAGCATGTCTTCTCGAATTGTAGTTGGAAGAAATGATGATTCCTGTGAACATGCAGTAATTTCAGGACCAACCAATTCTATGTCACAGCTTATCATGGCATCTCCCATTACAATTTTCAACTGGTCATATGTATCTTCCTGTCTCTTATGGGTATGCAGCAACTCCCTGATCAAGACAGAGAAACAATAAACATTACTCGTGAAAATCACGGGTTCATATTTATAGGACCTGTTTATGGACTAGGATAGGACATAAGCCAAAATAAAAACAGAAATAACAAAAAGACTATACGAAAATATGAACAAGAACAGATAATATCAATTCAAATATCCCTGCATTTCATCCTACAAGAAAGGCAATAAATAAAAGTCAAAGAAAAGCGGCCACTACCGGCATTATAATTCATGTATTTATTTTCATTTAATCATCCTTCACTTATAAAAGCAGATTTTCAAACCCTCCATTAGCATGTTTCTTGAAAATGGAAGCAACTTATCTTGTAGGAATCAAATTAACCAATGGAGAGGCAAGGACCCTTGAAAGTGAGGCACCAGCCCACTATGCAAGTTTCAATGGATAATGTGAATATTTATGAGATGCCATCTTATATTTCAGTGATATTCGCAAATGTACATAGACAAGCAGAGGTTAAAAGCCAAGTCCTTTGACACCAGAAGAATTTGTACTTATCAATGGTTTTTGTCATAACATTGTGTTAATTCACATGTTACATTACAAAAAAGCTTCAACAGAAGGGAAAGTAGCACAAAGTATACAAAAATTAACATTTGAGTTTTAGAGGGAAGAAATGAAAACCTGGTATCTGTAACAAAGAATAGGTCCACCACTCTCCCATCAGGTGTTGTCGATACTTTAACCTTTTTGATATTGAGTTCGAGCTCACAAAGCACTCCTGTAACATCTGGAAAAAAAAATTCAACCAAGGTCAGTGGTAATGAAGTTATATTACTTCAGAATATCTAAATCTCCCAATGAAACATTTCCATGGGAAAGCTAAGATGACATATTACCCAGTTTAAGCAATGACTGCATATTGGATGCTATCCCACATGATTCCACAAACTCAAAAATAGACAATTGAAATTTTGTAATCTCACACAAAAACTTTCAGATAGTGTGGCTAGGGTGAAGGTTTGATTTCCCAAGTTTCCATTTTGTCTATAGATCATTAATCAAATAAAAATAGGCACACATTTAGAGATTCCAGAAGAATTACCATGTAAGAGGCCTCTTCTGTCGTGACAACACAACTTCAAGAGGAATACATCGGGAGGTCCTGGTGGCTCCAATTCTGACCGGTAGTAAGAAATTCCACAAGCTGAAGAGCAAGAAGGGCAAGCCCC
>JAOTAY010021291.1:0-10939 GCA_025629805.1 Erythroxylum baracoense | reverse complement strand
TCATAAAAACCAAACTCTTTTGTTTTATTAATAATAAATATTTTCATTACAAAAGTAACTGGAAGAAAATTAAGTTACAAGTAAATACACTTGCTTTCCAGGGCACTATATTTACTTAACTCCAACAGTAATTAGGGTAACAAAGATAGAAACCTCCATCTAGATTTCAATAATAACATCCACTATTAAAAAAGAAGCCTAGCTTATAAGATATCATGATTAAGTTTATTCAAGCATTTGAAATTTAGTTTTAAGCTATTCAAACTACATTAAGGAACTAAGAGGTTTTTATACAACTTATTGAATAAAATAGAATAGCTTGCTAAGTTGAATCTTAAGAGACCATAAAAAGGAGTTGAGATAAACTCGAAGGAGCACGTCAAGATATTCACTCGACAGGGAGTTAAATATGGAAACGAAAATGTTAAAAAGGAGAAGAACGAGACAAAAGAAAAAGAAAAGGAATAAGATAAAGAAGTTGAGCAACCTTAGTGAAGAAGTTAAATCCTACCATCTTGTATCTAGTAAAACTAAAGAGGGATTATGTGCATGAACAGTTTGGTAAGTTCCTAGAAGTTTTCTAAAAAACTGCATATTAACTTACCTTTTTCATTAAAGATTTTTTACAAATACCAAAGTATGCCGAAATTTTTAAGAAGCTTTTATAAAACAAAAGGAAGTTAGAGGAACTATCCATAATGACACATAGTGAGTAGTGCTTACCCATCCTTTAGACCAAACTACTTAAGAAGCTTCAGGATCTAAGGATATGGTCCTTGCTTATGGCTAACATTAACATAATTCCTATAAGTTATTAAGAGATTAGTGTTAAGAGAACCAAAAATGATAAAATACGTATATAGTTAGTTGATAAGTCAGTCAAGTACGCTAGAGGCATTATAGAAGATTTATTGGTTAAAGATTATAAAGTCATATTCCTAATTGATTTTTCGATATTAGATATGTATGAGAAAATTAAAGTACCTTTTGTATAAGGCCTTTTATTTTTATCCATATTTAGGGTATTAATTAATGTAAGTGATGGTAAATTGATGTTAAGAGTTAGAGATGAAGTGATTATTTTCAAAATGTCTAAAGCTTTGGGACATTCTTTTGAATATGATGACACTTATTACTTTCTTGATATGGTTAATTTTGTAAGAGCAGGTACCATTTAAGAAATTATGAGTGATGACTTATTAGAACTATGTCTAGTCTACAGAGAGAAGTTTGATCTCTAGTGTAATAGCCCGGGTTCCAAAACTTACTAAGGGTTAGAATCTTAGGCTATTAAGTCATATCATTTGAGGATTTATGAAGTGCATTTCAGTCACATGCATAATATTTGCATAAACATATGAATCATGATTTAGTAAACATTGCTAAGATTATATGTGCACTCAATTGACAAATTTTTGAGTATGAAGGGTTTTAAATGAACATGATGTGGATTATGTATTGCTTACGTCTTGAATTTTGGTTTGGTGGATTATAATTAATATATTTGGAATTAATTGTTACAATTGAAAATTTGATTAATTAAAATGTACATTTAGTTTAGGAAAAATGTCAAATTGACACTTGAAAATTTAGGATGACTAAACCTATGAAATTAGTTACACATGGCAGAAGAATTGAGTGACATTTGGCATAAATAATTGAGTGAAAATAGTTTCAAGGTTGAGTGACAAATGGCCTAGCACAATTGTGACATTTAGTAGCTTATGGAGAGGACAAATGGAATACACGTATAAGGACAAATGTCATTATGAAATGGTGACACCTAGCACCTAATGAGTTAAGACAATGCAGAACTTGTTCTGCTATGTTCATTCTTCTCCTCTCTTCTCTTTCTCCACCCAATTATCCACCCTCCCATAGCTCTGAAATTTTTCTTCTATTTTATTCATCACCACTTTAAAATCTTGATAAGATTCTGTATCAAGAAAGCTATATGCTACTGTCTTTCATCTTATTATTTTCTTGTTTATAAAAACCATCCAATTTCCACCTTGTATTTGAGATGATCTTTCATGCATGTAAGGCAAAGTAAACTTGATGAATTAAGGTGGAACTTGAGATAAACAAGTAAGTAAAGTGCTGATCTTTGTGGCATGTTCTAATAGAAAGTTTATGACGATTGAATTGGGATGGATTGCATATGATGTTGATGATGAAGTGTGCTGGAAAATGATACATGAATTGAATACTTTTCTATTTTGTTTTTGATGTGTGAGAACCAAAGGTTATAGGTTGCTCTATGGATGATTTAGATTGAGATTTGAAGTTTAAATGAAGGTGAATTTATGCTAAAGAAAGGTGCTAATGAAGTGCTCTTGAATTTGGAAAAAAAAACTAGGACTACATATATGATGAGATTAAGTGTATGAAAGTTTCTATTTCATTTTTGTATACATGAAAGATAAATAGTTTATGAGCTGCCAATTGAATGATTTTGAGTTAGAATTAGAGATGAAATTGATGAGGAATTAAAGTATAATTAAGTATAATTGAGGTATAATTAATGAGCTATTATGAAGATCTTTTGAATTTGGTATGAAGGTGTTAAAATCCGGAGAATTTGAAGGAAAATGGAGAGTGCACATTCAGTTGACTCATCCCACGATTGTGGAAAGGTCCTCCACGGTTGTGAGCAATGCTTTGAAATGAAAAAGTTTTGTTTTGTGTAATTGTTAAATCAACTAAAGATAAGTTACTTTACTTTGATGTATCTGGACTTGATTAAGGCGTGAAATGAACCTAGATTGATGTAAGTTTAGGTTGTTAATTGATGTTATAACTTAAGGAATGGATTGTCTTGATATCAACATATCTAAAATATGGAATTTATGAGTGTTAAAAGAATGAAGGTATTCTTTTGAATGCAAATGTGATCCAAAGGATATGAATAATGTGAACTAGGTATGATTGAATAAGAATTGGGAAATTGTGTGAATATATATTGCTAGAAAAGGTTGGTGAATGTATGATTGATGAATTTAGAGTAATCAAACTTACTTAAGATATAAACCTAATTACAAACAAGATGTGTACAATCTATGATGTTTGAATCGTCAAGATTTATGAATAAGGATATATACCTGGAAAGTCAATTTAAAATGCAATGAATATGACATACTTACATGTGCATGGGTGAATAATCATATGGTTGATTAACTTAGAAATATGTGAACTATATGTGTATTATATGATTTTAGACGCACAAGTCAATCTCTTGCATCTAGACATTGTCGGATCATCAAGGCAATAATTTTTTTGGAGCGTACTATGTGTTAACTTAGATGTTTCTCACTATGATTGAATTGTTTTTAGTTAACTGTCAGTTATTAAATTGTTACTTATATGATTGCTATGATTTCGAACACTATTGGCCCGAGAATTTTGATACTTGGGACTGTATATGGAAGTGTTTTCAAATTGTATGTATAATATGGAATGTGAACTCAACTAAATATTAAATGTAGGGCTTAGGTCCAAAGAATGTGATAAATGACATGATCACATTGAATCAAATGTATTGATAACATATTATGTTAATTGATGCATTCCGTTACATTGATATGCATGATTAGATAAAGGAGTTGTGACCGGAGAGACCAATGTGAAAAAGAGCTTTAAGCTCAATAATTGTGCACAAAGAGTTACAGGATCAGCTAATAATGAGCCTTATATCCACAATGGATATGAAACAGTAAATGAAATGAGCCCAGTATCCACAATAGATACGGGACAATAAATAGGCACTCGGTCACAACAAAGTAAAACAAAAATGGAGTCATGTTTGTATTTGCATATATATAACTTTACGTGTATCATGTGAATGATTAAGGTGAATTAATGGATTGTTCTGAAATAGTATTATGAAATGTTTATATACACGTTGTACTTGTACTTAATGAAATATGACAAAATTTGATGTGGGATTTGATACTGGATGATGTGCTAAACTTCCTAAATTTGGTTATATACTTGACTTTGTGTTTTGACTGGAGTGAGCACATCGATGATGGTTAACTCACTGAGTTCATAAACTTATCAAAATTGTAACATTGACTTTCAAGTACAAGGGAGTTCTAGCTTCTAAGGCAAGCAAGTAGAATTCCAGTACTATCATTTTGAGAACATGAATGGCTCAAAAGTCTGGTTAGCTGATATTTGAGGAGTCTAGTTAGGATGTATTTTTTCAGCTTCTCATTTCATGTTAAACATTTTGTATGGAGTTGTAAACTCTCAAATGTTATGTAATGTAAAACATAGATATGAATAGTAATGGTACAATGTAAATAAGTTTATTTTGTGAATGAAATGAGGAGATTTGATCATTTCGAATACTTGTGTTATGCGTGATGCTATAATAAGTTAATGTGACTGTTTTAACATGCCATTCTCATAGGGTATTTTTTTAAATATCCTCTGGATGTTCGGGCATATACTCTATAGAAGTGGTATGTTACATCTAGAATAATCATAAAGTAAGCTAAAGTGGGAATGTCAAGCTAATGATGTTAAATAAGTGCTTCTTAGGAGGCAAATTTAATTTAGCAATTTTCTTCAATTAGTTTTATTTTAGTTTTTAGATTTTAGTTTTTATATTTTAACTTATATGTATGTTAACTATATGGTTTAGTACAAATTTTTTCTTGGTTTATGGTTATATGGGTGGCATTTTTATCTTTTAAGATTAGGTATGTGTTGACTTATAGGTGAAACTAGTGGAAAATCTGGCTAAGGTGAAAAGTAACAAAGAGTTACACACTCATCAACATGCCTATATTGATGGCTACGTTAAGCTACACACTTATATTGATCAAAAACGCTTCCATGTTCCGTATAGGGAATAGCTGCCAAAATGTTAAAATAAGTTAAACACCCATCAATATGACCTTTTTGGTGGTTATATTGTTAGAAAATCACTATAAGCCAAATTTACATCCATTGGCATGTTCATCTTGCCAAAACCAGGTAAGTTTCTTAAGAAACGTTAAGATAAACCAACGAACCTATGTGGGAAACCATGCTAAATTTGTTTCCTTTTTTTCTTATTTACAAAAAGTTATAAAAAGTTACATGCTCGTATTAGTGGCTGTGTAGATTTCATATGTTTTCAATTTTAGTGTCAGCACAATTGTGACAAATCACAACATGCCTATGTAATTTATTATCCTTTTTTGTTTTAACATGCCCTAAACACATGTCAGTGCTTCAGCACATGTTGATCCTTACAAAAACATGATTAAGATACACATCTATACAAAAATCTTAAACACCCATATTATAACCAGGCAAACCTATGTCCACTAAACATTATCTTTAGCTACGTAACTGTGTTAAGCAAAATCTTTTTAAAATTACACCCTACTATAAAGAATAAAATTTTCATTTTTCTCTCATTTTTCTCTTTCAGGGAATGCTCATCCACACACCTTTTTATGAAAACCATCCTTCAACCTATTCCTCTTGAAATTTCATCAATTTGAGGTATGTTTTATGCTTTGTTTCAATTGTTCTCGAGTCATTACATAGTTTTGGGGAAGTTAGGTGTAAGAATAAATGTTTGGATGTTGTGGAGTTGTTTAAGATCACCTAAGTAATTGGAATTATTATGGGGGTTTAATTAATATTCTTGGGCTATTTTGCATATTGAATTCAAATTGTTTAGGGAATTTTTAGTTATTTTGGATTTAATTATGTGAATTTAAATCCTTCTGGGATGTTAATTAAGTTTTTACAATTATGTATTTTATTTTTGTTTATTTGATTCAATTAGTGTATTTAGAAAATTTAGTTTTAATTTTCATAATTAATTGTTATTATAGAGTATTCTTTGATAATTAGGATGTTTTTAGGCTATTAATATCATTATATTATGATAGTTATGGATTAATTTGATTTCCTTTTACTTTTGTTATTAATCTATAACTAATTGAACGTTGGATTATGTTGTTTACTTGTCATGGTTTGATTAACGTATATTAATCCCTTTGTTTGGAAAATTTTATTTATCTTCATATTTTAGGTAATAATGAAGAGAGTAAAGTTACCACACTAAAGGTGAGAAACAGAGGTTCCAAAGAAAAGGCAAAGGATTAGGGTACATTGTAACAACCACTTTAATAACTAGTTGTGCATGTTATGATTCATTTCACAGTGCCAACTTACATCATGAAGTTTAAGGGAAGGAGGTTAAAGCCTTACTTTGATAGCTAAAACATCATTTAGGTGGTGCTTAAATAGGCTAGACATAGTGAAGTAGTTCAATAGTTGATCAGTGTTTATGGATGGGATTGCTTCTTTGAGATCAAGGAACCCACCTACAGAGAGTTAACTTTGGATTTTCTCACCACCTTCACTATAGAAAAGTGACACTACACTTAGGATGTCAACAAAACATTACAATTTTGAATGCTCAGAGAAATGCATAGTATAAGTAGTACTTTATATTAACTGTGCATTTTATACTAAGATTGAAATTAGTTGAGAGTGGTCTTACAAATTGCAAAGTCCAAGGCCTCACAGTCGATAACCCCTATAATGAGATAGTGTATGTTAGAGAAGTGCTCTAAAGGAAATCGTCTTTAGCACTTATTATACAAATCTTTATGATTAATAAAAGACATTTTTGTTGATTTGATGTTCATGTTCTTTATGAATTGATAATGATCTTAACTCGAATTAATGAATTCTTTAATACATTACAAAGCATGAAAGAAATCATAATGAGATCACAATAATGAGATTCCTATCATATGTAATTATGTAAGTATCTAAATTATCCATAGTTATAGGATTAATGAGATAGGAAATTATTAATCCGCATAAACTAGCAGATGTTATACTCCTATCAAGTAGTGGATCTTATAAGTTGTAATCATGAGTTGTTTAGAGTGAACAAGTGGATGTTTACTAAAAGTAGAAAGTATAATGGATGACCTGCTATGAGACAATCATATGGATAACCTACTTTAGTTTCAATGATAGTCTCATCATAGCAATGGTGCAAATATCCTTAGACTCGAGGTGCTTAAGGATATCTTGCATACTGATCTTGTACTTGACTCCATTCCTTATTGTCTCTCAGAGGTTGCTCATAAGGTGGTGATTGGGTACAGCTTAAGGTATTCGAAGGTAATTGAGTAGTTAATAAAGGATTCACCACTCTTAATTGAAGGAGATGATACCCACGACCTCTTGTCAAGGTCATTACTCAGGAATCTCTGGCCAGAGTGGCAATGTCATGAAGATAATTTTCAGTGACATATATAACTAAGTAATGATCCTTAGGGACAAGAAATAACATCACTTGGGCTAGATGTGACATAGTGAGTCTAGTGGAGTTGACCTTTTAACCATGCTCTGAACCAAGTGGGGTATAGATGGTGAAAGAATGAATTGCATGGGAACATTGTCTATGGAAGGGTTCATGGTTAAACTACTAACTTTTTGGTCAATTGGGGGTCATGATGTGTTGCTAGATACCGCTCGTAACTTGCTCAAATTTAGTGTTAATTTAAATGGCCAACATCACTTAGAACCTAATGTGTCACATGTATAGGAGATGTGAAGAATGAGTAAAATGGGTTTAGATAGTGATCCAAGATATGAGAGAATTTTCGGGATTGTATCGCGATATGATCTTGATAAATCCTGATAAGAAATGTTAAAAAGGAATGAAAGAAAGTGTTCCATAGCTGCCAGTCTGAAAATTTTCCAAATTTTCAACAAACGTTTCAAGCTTTTCCACTTCATTCCTATTATTCCTCCATTCATGATGGGGGTTAGAGTAGGCTAAAAGTTGGCAAAAACTGACTCAGTTTCATGTGTTGTATTTTAAAAAAAACTAGTGAAAAATGTGAAGAGTTCATCTTACACACACTTATTCTATAAACTATTCTCTCAAGAACATACATCAAAGCTAACACTTTATGTATGTTCTAACCATTCTTCCTAAGAGGTTTTAGGCTTTACTCTTCGTATGGATATCATTAGAGACGTCCTCGTTTAGTTGTTATGGTTTACGACAACCTGAAGAGATGAAGACAATGAAGAATGAAGAAGTTTGTAAGGTATATATCTTAAGTTCATTTTTTTACTATATCTAATGGCACATTTTTCATTCTATATTTTTTATGTTTTGTTTTATTTTTCGCTAAATATTTTTTCATATGTGATTCATAATCAAAACCCAACAGTGTATATGTTAATTATCCAAAAGATCAATGAGGGAGCAGACAACATTGGAGTGGTGATAAAGGTGGATATGTTCTACCTTTATGGCATTACAGAAAGGATCCCCATCCACATCAAATACATCTTATCCTGGTTTTTTAAGTATCAAGCATATGAATCAAGAATAAGAGTTTTTATCATAGGTCTATATGCTACTAGATTAAGCCAAGGCATGGAAATACTACAACGACTACCTAGGATGACACCAGCATATCAGATGGTGCCTATCACCTTTAAAACATCGAGAAAGATGGGGATAGTTTGGCAAAGGCTAGTTCAATAGGGACCATTTTATATTCTAGTAGGACCTTAAATGGACTAAAAGGGGTAGCCTTGATATATGAGAGAAGTAGCCTATACAGGATCTTATAAATAGCCTTTAGTAGTACCTGAGCATTAGGATGACTCCTTTATTAATATAGGCAACCCTAGCTAGTCATCTATATCCCATATTGGGAATAACTTAAAGATCACACAATTAGAGAGATATATAAGGAAAATTTTAAGAATGCAGTATACTATTTGATAGGGATAACATAATTTGGTTAAGCCTATAGTATAGTTAGAGCTATAGGATTGATGGATGGAGGAGGAGCCTATACAGATAGTAGGAAACTTAAGTGTGTACCACCTCTACCAACGATAGTTAGTACATCATCACTAACTCCTCAACAGATGAATGCTCCAACTACTACAAAGGTAACATCCTAAGACACTTGAGACCCACACACACCTATCATATAGATGGATCTCTTTACATATGCAAATCATGAACAATCGATGACCACATATTAGACTTTTTACCTATTATAGTCACTTAGATTGTTTAGGAGTCTTAATATGTTTGATAGGGCATTTTTTACTCTTTTATGTTTGATTTTTATTTTTAATGTATTTTTTCTTAATAATAAGAATAGCTTTACTAAAATAATATTACATTGTTTATTTTTTATTTGTTCAATGTAAATATAGTAAACTATAGTTTCTTTTCGATAGATATACTTAGATTATGTTTCTTTTATTTTCTTACTACTTTTTGATTCTTTATTTTTTTCTACTTATTTTTGCAAGAATGATAATGGATGGAATTCACACCATGAATGCAAACTCCTAGATTATAAAATAGGGAATTATTAGTTCACTTTACCTTTTACTCTTGTTGATTAATTTTGTATTTTTTTGGGTTTTATTATGTATATTAAGGATAATGTACATCTTTAGGTATGGGGAGTAGGTATTGTGGTTATGATATGTAACTAATTATGACTTAAGCATATTTTAATTTTTATTCATTGATACTTTTTTATAGATATCTCTAATTTATCTATTCTTATTAAGATACATTTTAGTTATTGTGCATCATTGAATTAAACTAGAATATGAAAGGATGAAAGCATTAGATGGATTTTTACCTAACATATTATGGATAAATGTTTTGATTTACGATTTGGCTGAAAGTGCATATATTTTTTCATACATGAGCCTATATTTTAAGTTCTAAAGCCTGTGGGCATTTATTATCACTCTATTATGCTCTATTTCCTTTATTTTGTGAATATATGCATAATTGGATGATTCTAAAACTTGCTTGATCAAATAAGGGAGGTTATAATTGGTGCTTTGATGATAACAAGATATAATTACTAATAATTAGTTTATTATTTTAACGAAAGGTAATATAAGAATGAAACAAAGTCATAAACTCAAGAAGATAGCTTTTGAAGTAGATTAAAAGAAGTTGAAGGTTATAATCGTCAAAATGAAGATTGAACCAAGAATAAGAGAAGATCAAGGCTTATCTAGGTAATTATCTAGTTTTGAATATTATTTGTAGTCTCACCTTGTTAATTTATGCTCTAAAAGGCTCACCATAATATTATTTTTTTTCATTACACAAGTCTTTACATTCATTAAGAGGCATTTAAGCTTTTTTTAATTAAAAAACTCTTGATATTTTAAACACTCTTTAAGAAATAATTTAGGAAGTGTTTGAATCATAATTGAATTTAAAAATAGTTTTTAAGCATTCAAAGTTGTTAAAATCAGGTTTTTAGGGTGATTGGTCAACTTGTATAGGTTAGTGGTCGACACATATAGTTTAAAGTTATTAAATTTAATGTACAGTGTGTTTACTATACCATTAGTTGATATATGGATCTATTAGTATGCCTACAAATTGACTAGTGCTCCAATGGATAGTGATTATAGTGACTTTAATGAATATTACTTAACTAATGCTCTGCATATAGCCGTTAAAATAGTTCTTGGCGTTGATGGCTAGGAAGGGTCCCAAAACATTATAAATATATTTTTTCTCATTGGTATTCGTATGAAGAAGGTTTTGGGTGTTGTATAGACAAATTTTAAAGTTTTTTTCAATCATTTGAGCATCATTCTCATAGGTTATTTTGAAGTTATCAAGTGATAAAGTGAGAAATTTTGGGTTATAATATTTTTAAGCATATATTATTATATTTGGGGGTGATCCATGTTTAACTGAGGTTCTTCTTCACCTTAAAAGAATTTTGTCAAAAGAGACCTTATTTATTGAGAAAGATTGTATAAAGGTTATTTTGCCATGAAAGAAGAATTATACACTACAAGAAAATAGTGATTTACATACGGCAATTACCGACGGAAAAAGACAATATACCGTCGGTAAATATATTTACCGACGGAATAAACCGACGGA
>JAOTAY010021290.1:0-10940 GCA_025629805.1 Erythroxylum baracoense | reverse complement strand
ATCACTCATTTATTTACTTGTTCAAGCATCATTCTAGGTTTAATTCAAGCTTCATTAAAGCCTTAAAGCATCATAGAAAAGTAGCTACCCATTTGTTATTCCAAACCATACCTAAAAGAAGCATATTTGATGTTTAACCAATTCCCACGATCGTGGACAATTTTCCACGGACGTGGGATTTGTTGGCAGAAACTTTCTGCCATCATTAGACATTCCCATTGTCCAGTTCTTCCAACTCTATTTTTAGGTTAGTTTTGTATGACAATTATGACCTAGAAAATGAGGTATTTAGACATTCCCACTATCGACCACGATCGTGGCCTGCGACTATCCAGAACAAGAGAAAAGAACACTAGGCCATGATCGTGACCTACGATTGTGCAAAAATGAGGGAGGACGCAAGTTTGAAAAAACTTTTTACCATTTTACCCTTGTAACTACCTATTTATTCAGTTCTAACTTCCCTTTTACATTCAATTTCATTTTAAACTTTATCTCTCTAACTTCAAGCTTACAAACACTCTCATACCTCTCTAAAAAATTTTTAACCCCTAAATTCTTCCAAAACCAACCTACCCAATCATGCCATGCATTAAACAATAAGCCCGACAGGAGCCATATAGACGATAGCAAGTTGTGGGATATGGACTAAGAAACTGTACAACAAACTTTGGTGTGCCTTTCCCAATCTACATATAGGAGGAAGTTACTTATTTTAAATCCCTTTAGGCTAGAAATATTATAGTTCCTAAGTACTTTTATTTTAACACACTCGATAGGCTATAGTTGAGTAAGTGAGTAAAAACCTAACTAAGAGGATCTAGTAGGCTCAATTCATACGATTTCAATTTTCTATTTTTCAGGAGCTTACACTGGAAATTTTCACTTCCTTGACCTACAACCCTAGGAAGCCAAAAGAATTGTGGTTTAGGTTGGTAGGACGAGCCTATGAATTAAGTGTAGAAATCATGTATGATATTTGTGGATTCCTCGAATCCTCCATCATTGATCATCATAAGGATTTTCATCCTTTTCAATACCGGAATGAGCTTTCTGGAATTGAGTGTTTTCATGCCAAGAATGCTCATAAAAATAATACAAGGTCCCATGAACACTTGTTGCTGCATAAATTTATGTGTCAACTGGTTTTTGATAAAACTGAAACCAACAAATATTCCACAAAAGGAACTTTTTATGTTGTGGTCATAAACCATAGTACTCCAGTATGCATATCTGCATATATGCTAAATGCCATTGTTGCAACTCAACGTAAAAGGAGCAACAATCTAGAAATGGAGTATATAATGTCTGCATTGCAGAACATTTTAGCATGGAATGGAGGGGATTAACTATTCATCTCCCAGAATCCCTCAACCATCACTACTTATGGTGAGCTGAGATCGTTTATTCCTACAACATAGAACTTAGTGAAATCAGCGAAAAGAAACATGTCAGTGGTAGGGCCAGTCAGGCAAGTTCGAGCTCAGCACCGCCTCGGTAAGCAGAGGAGGACTCTACTAGTGAAGAGTCCAAGGAAGTGGAAGAAGAACATGGCTGGAAGGAGGTTTTGGATGCAATATCCAAAACTAACAAGACACACGCAAAAAACACTAGAATGGATGATGTAATAAGCTTGACTTTTCATGAAAATATACTTAGGAATAGTTACAGAGTCTGAAGGACCAAAGAATTATTAATGTGTGTGTGCAATTGAAAAGGGTAACTAAATTAACACTTAGATCTCGATTAATTTGTATATTTAGTTCAAAGCCCCTAGACATAGATTTTGTAGGTTAATGATTAAATATATCTTGTATGATCATGTTTAAGATTAAATTTATTTCATAAAGTTGAAGCCATTGCCTCATTATTGCATTGTGTGTTGTATGGTTGTTGTGTGTTTATTGTTTTGTTTACATGAGGACAAGCAAATGTTTAAGTGTGGGGATGTTGATAGTTGTGATTTGCATTATATTATAGGGTTTAATTTGTTATATATTAAGTGTTAATTTGAGTGTTTAGTGTGCGTTTAGGTTTTAATAGTGTTACTTTATGTGTTTAAGTGTTTTTATGAGTTAGTATAAGTCATTGAGCTTAAATGTTATATTTTTGAGGTACCTTGATGTGATTGTTAGTGTTTCAGGGTAAACGGTAAAGAACGAAGAAGTTTCAAAGAGTTAAGGGCCAAAACCATGGCCCATGATCATGGCATAATAGGCGTGGCCTAGTTCAAAGCTCTCTGTCACCATCGTGACCAAAATGGCACAATCGTGGCCTGCGTCATGCAAACACAAAAATAACTAAAAATGTTAAGTTTTGCAGGACTTTTTAGACCGTTTTAACCTCGAATCAACCCTACAGCTTCCAAGATATAATAGAACATTAAAGAACATAACAAGCATCCTTTGAAGGGCTTTAATCAGCCACCAAGAAATGAAACCCTAAAAGAGAGAACCTTGAGAGGTCGAGAAAGAAATGAAGGAAGAGAGAAGAGGAAGACAACGCAGACATGACGTGCTTCCTGTAATAAGAAGTTTTCTGTAGTCGCAGCCTCCCATTATCCAGTCGAGTTCTTTTTCCATTATATTTTAGTTTTATTTGATTATATAATTGGGATACATAGTTAAATGATAGAATTGCATTGTGATTAATGTTCTATACTTACCTTTGGATTATTATTTTTGATTTAATGAAATATGATTGTTTTATGTGTTTATTGAATTAATTATGATTTGATTCTACACTTCATATCTTGATAATAAATTGAGAGGGTGAATTAAGAGAAAATGATTAATTTGGGCTAATAAGAGTTAGGTAAATTAATAGATTCAGATTAAATCAAGTTGGTAATCTTATGTAGAGAGATCACATTTAGGTTTCCAATTGTTTACTAGAGAACTTAAGAACTCATTAGGTTTTGAATAGGTTGTTAATTGAGAAATTACAACTTCCCATAATCTGATTAGGGTTTATGCCTTAGGGTTCAATTATAACTTAAGAGAGAGTAATTGATTCTAGGATCATCTAGAACTATTAATTTGATAAATCGTAATCGATTAAGTTGACATTAAGGATAGATAATTTTCCTTTTCTCTCTTTCAATAATCTCATTAGGTTAAATTTGAGGGCTTGCGATCATAGTTCAACAAAACAATTAGTTTCCATTAATTGTTATTTAAAATTGTTAATCGTCATCGTGATTGTTTCTATTTAAGTGCTAATTGTCAATTATTGATTTGTTAGTTGATCTAGTTATTTGATTTAGTTAGTCCTCGTGTTAAAATTCATTGTCTGTTAATATTTATTTAATAGTCTCCAACCTTAGATTTTAGGACTAGATTACCCTCCTCATAGGATCGATACCCTAGGTACTACGCGGACAACTCATGCGTTTGCGAAAATATCAAGGTTATAAATATTAAAACTTAGCATATGTAAAATCACTAACAAAACAAGACAAATCAACACCAATTAGTTGGTTTGTTAAAACCTTTAACCATTCTGGAGAAGCCATAGGAGAGTATCTCTATAGATTTGCTCATATGCCTACCAAAGTCTAAAGGATGTAGCAGTATCATAATAATGGTAAATTTGTTTATAAAATATGGAGTTTTCATCCCTATACCAACACAGTTTACAATTGAGGATGCTACATTTTTATTTTTCAAATGTGTAGTCAAGTATTGGAACATAACAAAGATAATTGTTAGTGTTCGAGACACTCACTTCATGGGGAGGTTTTGTATGGAGTTATTTAAGGTAATAGTTTCTGAACGCAAATTCTCCACTAGCTTTCATCCCCAAATGGATGGGCAAATTAGAAGAATGAACATATTATTGGAGTTATGCTTAAGGCACTATATGAGTGCCAATCAAAGCGATTGGGTGATGTTGCTTGATGTTGTGCAATTTTCATACAATTTGTAAAAAAGTAAGTCAACTGTAGCTAGCCCATTTGAGATTGCAACGGGCCAATAACCAATGACCCCACACACTCTTGTTATTTCCTACAAAGGCCTAAGTCTTTTCCATTTAAGTTTTCCAAAGTTTGGCATAAAAATATCAATATATCAAGCCTAAGTCCTCCCTCAATTAATTTTGCCAAAGGTTGGTATGAAAATATTGATCTATCAAGTGCATACTTAGCAAAGGTCGTGAAGAGGATAAGAAGTAGGGTGATGCAAAGAGGAGGCACTTGGAGTTCAAAAAAGGAGAGCTAGTTTTCATAAAGCTTATTCTCCATTAAAGCCAAAGGTTTTTTAAGTTACAGAAAGGGCTAGTAATGCTAAGAGGGATCTTTTCCTATCGAGAAGCGGATTGGCAAGCTAACCTACCATTTGACATTACCCTCTCATCTAAAGATGCTTCATATATTTCATGTGAGTCTCCTTAAATCTTACCATGAGGATAAGGAAAGAACCCAACTTAGGTGAATCCCTATTGCCATTTCTATGATGCTTGAATGAGAGATGATGAATAGATATTGACACATCACATTATACTGAAAAGATGCACCCATTCAAATTATGTTAACTATTTTGTTAAATAGAAGGGTTGCCTAATAGCAAGGCAAGCTAAGAGCAAGTTTATATAGTTAAATCATAAAAGAAAAGATCAAGGCATATACGAAGGATATGCTAAGGTCATCGCCAAATTGAGTGGGAGAGAATGTCACTATCTACATATTTTATAGCCTATAAGAAGAGGTTTGGTCCAAAAAAATCTTCTAGAATTCTCTATAAAAGAATATAAAAGGATAGAAGTCTCTATAACCTTTTAAAATATTGTAGAATCTTATAGAAGTTTATGGAAACTTGTAGAAGCTTACGAAACATTGTGAAACACTATAAAACCTTATAGAACATTATGGAAAATTGCAGAAGATTGTAGATATTTATATGATGTACATGATGTATGTAGAACAGTATAGAATATTTTACAGGATCATTGTAGGCCATTAGATCAAGTAAATCCTAATCATTTATTTAGGAGATGAAAGACTATAAATAGCCTTAAGGTCTTTTTTTATAACATTTAGGCATCATCCAACAGGTTACCCAACAAGATTCTTTAAGCATTCTCTAAGTTCTTCTTTAGTCTCATGTGTTCTTTGTTCATTCTGCTAGTCTCCTATGTAGTAATTTGAGTGAGGTTGACTTGGTTAAGTTGAATAACAATCAAATGTTGCACAATTTATTGGTAAAAAGTCCAAGCCCATGACAATGTGCACGTGCCATTAGTGTTTATTGAAAATTGTTTTGTTATAGAATCAGTACTGATTGTAAATATTAATTATTAATAAAAACTAAAATTAATATAATAAAAATAAATTTTAATTATATAAAATCAAAAGATTATTGATAATGTTAAACTTTATTTAAAATAATATCTAATATTAATTAATACATATTGTTACTAAAATTATTATACAAATACCATTCCTAAAAACTTAACATATATATTTGCTACGTTCTTACATAACACCCATTCTTCCATTGGCGCTGAAAACCAAGTTTTGGGAAATTGTAAAAGTTTAAGTCTACCATCTTTACCTTAGATATAGTGTGACAAACAATATTCAATTTGATTGATTTATGTTGAAAGAATAACAATCTCTCTATTTTTTCTTTCTTTTCAATTTCACTAGCCTTTTCTTTCAGTTACTCCTCATTCTTTTTTTGTTACATTTTCTCAATAGTGTTTGCTTTGTTGTTTTGTCCCCTTTCCTCATGTTTTATGCATGACCTTTGACTTCAACAATAGCTTCACTGGCTATTGGTATAAGATTCATTGGTTTTTAATGTTGTTGAAGGCATTGGAGAGGTAGGTTCTCTTTTTAAGATTAATTTATTTTTCTAACTAATTAGAGTTATTAACATAATATTTTAATAAATAAAAATTATAAATTGAGAAATACAATTAAATTTTAAATTTTAAATCAATATTTGAAAACCACATTATTCAATTAGCATGCCACTTTGGACAAGTTAACAGTTTAATTATAAGGAAATAGCAAAGACTTAATGTAATGCAATTTTAAAATGTAAATAATGTTATTTTATAAATGTTAAAGTGCAAAATAATACTAAATATAATAACAAAGACTAACTTATATCGAAGTTAAGTATTTCTGTGGGTGATTATGGGTGTTTTATTTGGGGGGGGAAAATAAGTTAAGTATTTCCACTTTTGGAAAATTTTTCTTATGTCTTAAGCTTGCCTCTACTAGTTACCCATTGACTAAGAGTTGGTGGAGGCTTCTGCTTCATAGGAAGGCTCTATTTCGGTCTTCCAAATGGCCTTAGAAGAAGGAGAACCCTCCCTCTTTAAGGAGAATTTTTCAGCTCTCTTTAGAGCAACAAGAAGGAAGGTATGAAAACGATAACTCCTTCTGGTGATCCCAACACAGTTGATGCATAGAGAAACAAGATACCTATTGACCATAACAAAAAAACACTCAAACATTATCAAAATATGGTCAAAAATGGCATTATATCTCCTTGTATAGAACTACTGTAATCTGGAGCTAAAGCACAGTCCTCTACCTTGATTGGTTTTTTCTAGTCAAAAAGACTTGCTTTCCTAGTTGTTTATAAGTGGGTAAAGGCTCGTTGGGGTAAAAAGGGACTAGATAAGGTAATGCTTAGGAAGGATGGCAGCATCCTTTTCAAGGTCATTGATGAAACTAATTTCGCTGAGACGGTTAAGTAAGGGCCCTGGCACATTGTTGATCAGCCCTTGTTTGTTTATTAATGGAAACTAGATATAGAGCTAGATCAGAGTAAAATTAAAGTGTTGATGATATGCGTACATTTTCATAACTTAACTATGGAACTTTGGACTATTGAGAGGTTGAGTTATGTTGTCAGCTCCTTAGGCAAACCAGTATGTATAGATATACAAATAGTTACCAAGCAAAGGATAAGCTATACAAAATTATGTGTTGAAATTCCAAAAATGCTCCTCTTCTAGAAAACTAGTCAATTTTAAGATTGAGAGAGTCGAGAGAGTTGGAAAAAACTGAGATTCATATCTCCTATTTATAGAGGCTGAATAATTCCACAAAAACATGGATTCCTACAGGTAAATATTTCAAGACTGGATGGCATGAGGAATTAATGAACTCTACAGCAGTTATACCACATCTAGAGCAAACAAATGAAGCAACGATTAAAGCTTAACTTATGTAAGAAATTGGAAAGGGGATTTTGCCAAGCTCCTCTAGGTTTATGCACACTAATGTGTTAAATCAAAATGCAGTGGTAATTAAGGAGGATGGACATGTATCGAATATAAACTCATTGCCAAATGTCCCTATCCAAGTTGAGAGTTGCAGCTTAGAAGCAAATCTTGCTCATAATGATGCAGCTTTGCATGAAACTGAACCATGCACAAATGAAATGTCCAAGAAGGAGATTACACTAGCAAATATAACAGATGATCATATTTCGTTTGATTTAGTGCCTAATAATTTAGATGTTGATGGATTCAAATTGTACTCTACAAATGCTAAAAGGAGGTCTACTTGGAAGAAGGGAAAAATGAAAAATACAGGGCAATCCCCCTCCCATGTCCGTCCTAGTTTGGAACACTAAAGGTCTCAATCCTCTTAAAAAAATCAGTGGTGAAAGCTATGATCAATGACAAGAAACCTATGCTAGTTGGTCTCCTTCAAACTAAAATAAAGGATCCTCTTACACTTTTTAGTGAAAGATTTTTTGGCACTAATTGGGACTTTTTCTCTAACCATAACTCACATTACAATGGCAGGATCTTACTTCTATACAATATAGCTCGAATTACAGCACAGGTATTAGTGAATATGATCAATTATTGCATCTTCAATGCCATATGTATAATACTAATATTAAGTTTGTCATCACGCTTATTTATGCCTCCAATTTCAGCTTCTAATGTGATAATTTGTGGCTTGATCTGTAGAATAAATAGCTGGGAATTCACATTCTATGGCTTATATTATATGATTTTAATTACTCATTGAACTTATCAGAAATTGAGGGAAGAAGGCACTATAATCACTGTCAAAATAAAGAACTCTCTAGCTTCCTCTCGAATGGTGATTTGGTTGATCTCAGCAGCACTGGCAGACTTCTCACATGTTCTAATAATCAGCATCATAGTTTATTGGTTCAAAAGAATCTAGATAGAACCCTCGTGAATTCTTTATGGTTAGCCTAATTCCTAAATTCTCTTTTGCACTTCAGGGACAAACTCATGTCTGACCATTCATTTATGCTGATCCAGAGATTAACAAAATATAGATCAACTGGGGCCTCATTCAGATTTTTAATGGCCTTATAGGTATGGAAGGATTTTATGACCTTCTTAATAGCTACTAGAATTTTGAGGTGGTAGGCTTTAAATCATATTAGCTTATGTGCAAACTAAAAAGAATAAAAGATGCAATTAAAAACTTTATATGTAGCAGAAATCTCAACCTTTACACACTCAAGGAGAAACTTATGCTTGCTCAAAGCAATTGTTATGAATCTCCTCGCGATGATGCATTTAGATAGGAGAGATGACATCTCTTAAGGAATACTAGGATGCTCTCACCTTTTACAACTCTATTGTTAGCCCCAGGTCTCGGTTCTTATTTCATGATGACAAGGTGCTAAATTTGGGGAACTTTTAAAAATAAAAGTATGTATAAATATATATTTTAACGTTTAGATAAGAAGAATTAAATTCTTGGTGGGAGTAAAAATAATTAAACAAAAAAATAAAAAAATAAAATGAAAAATTTTGCACGACCGTGCATTAAAATTTGTCATGGTCGTGACAAACATGGAGTCACGGTCGTGAGAGCATGGCGTCGTGAGGTTCCAGCAGAAAGAGCATTTGCATGATTGTGCAAATAGATGAATAGTGTAGTTTGGCACTCCCACTTCTAATCTTTATAACTTTCAATCCCAATGTCCACAAATTTCAAGCTTTATGTCATTGAAAAGCTAAGAGAATGATCTACAACTTTCATGAAGACAATTTTGTCAAATTCTACCTAGATCAATACAGTTTATTCCTTGAATGTTTCAGAACACATTTCTTTCCCTTTTTTCTCTTATCCTCTCATCCGTCAATATACATTCTATGCAATTTACAAAAGACTTGAAAACCAACAATACAATCCATATATACATTAAAACAATTTAAAAAATATATTCAAAAGTCTTCAACATCTATCAATTTTTATTTCCAACACAGTTGACAGTTAACAATGGAGAAATTTCTGCATAAATATAGAAGAGAAATTCTTCACCTCTACAACCATTTCTCAATCAACGTAACCTTTATACATAATTTCAATTACATATTGAAAGTCAAACCAGTAGCATAATCTAACAATACAACGTGAATGCATATGCTTGATATGCCTCTAAAGCTACCAAAAATAATCTAAACTAACTTAGTTACAAAAGATGGAAATTCTTGGATATTTGTCGAAGTTTTACAAGGTTCATTATTGATCTGCTGATTTTTGCACCTGAGAAATGGAAAATAATGGGGTGAGCTGGGAAGCTCGGTGGCTAATGTGCTTATAGCCATCGGTGATGAGCCACACACACACATAACAAAGCATATTTATACATATATATATTGCATTATAGTCTTAGCAAATTACATTATCCACATTCCTAACTCTGAGAATTCACGTAGTCAAGAACATATTATCACCCAAATCAAATCATATATTCATTTAATCATCAAGAAATACCACTCAATTATGCTCCATATTCAGCAAATCAAGATGCAATAAAATAGAATGGCAAAACTGAAGTTTACACTATGAACAGAATGAGACCATTTTTTCATAGCTCATGTGTCACAAGCGGGCAGCCGGGAGAAGGCTTTAGGTCAACGTGCATGTGACGAACAGAATGGTATCTCTCTTGCCTACACAAGCAGATTTTCGATGCTAACATATTTCCATATCATAATCATACTTTCATGCTTCTTAAATTTTTTTTTTATCAATACAAAAGCAGCATAATTTTTACAAAGCAAACATGATTTCAATCACAGAATATTTTTTCCCACATTCACAATGAATAAAAACAAGCAATTAAATACATATACAAGCAAATAATTTTAGCTCATGAACATAACTACTATAAACATATTACCCACCTCTTTACTTATAAATCCAAGCTCAAACTTGTCTTTCCTCTTGTTTATGATGTCGTCCTTTCTTGGTTTGCTTCAAGCAAACATATTTTCATTCCACCATCATATACGAATAGAACTATCTTTAAGCTCTATTATCCAAAAATAAGCTTAGACTTAATCTACTCTTAGTTTATCTAACTATAAGAACTAGGATCAAGTTAAAAGTTCATGAAAAATCTAATAACATAAATCTCTTGTTCTTCTTCTTTCTCTCTTTATTTTCAGCACATAAAAACTTATTTTCTCTACTTTCTTCTTCTATCAAAACAAGAAGAATAAATAAAGAGGTTACCTAAAAAAAAACTTAGCTGATCTTCTTCTGTTTTTGCTTCTCTTCTTCTACTTCTTTATACATTTTTCTTCTCTCTTCTTTCTTATTTTTCACGACTCTCTCTCTTTTTCCTGTACCTCTCAAACAAGTCTCTCCCTTACACGACTCTCTTCCTCTTTCTCTAGTTTCTTCTAGGTTCTTCTTTTCTTTCTTTCTTAACCTCTACACATCTTTTTCTTTCTTCACTCACGCACGCACCCTTCATTTACTTCTTCTCTTATTAATCTAAAACAAATTCTAATCTTCCAAACTTACCCTTTCATTTTTGATTTAATACCTTCTAACTCCTTAACTTAATTCTAACACTTTCATTTAATCCATGTAACCATATGAAATAAAAAATTTTCATAAATAAACTCCATAAATTTCTAATTCAAGAATTCTAATTTTTACTCATGACTAAACGCCAACAAATTCTCAT
>JAOTAY010021289.1:0-10940 GCA_025629805.1 Erythroxylum baracoense | reverse complement strand
TGTGAATTATGGATTAATTGTCTTGAAAATTGAATTGGTGTGTATTCGAATTAATTTTGCATTTTGGTGACATTTCAGATATTTTGAAAATTTATCAAAAATTTGTAGTATTTTAGACTAAGATAAAAAGTAGAAATAAGAGACAAGTGGAAGTGTGACATTTGGTAGCTTAAATGTGTGGCAAATGGACTAGTAATTAATTGACAAATGGACAAATAATTATGTGACAAGTGGAAAAATCTTGGAGTGACATGTGGACTATTTAATTAGTGACTAATGGTAGCATCTTGAGTGGACTAGTGGCAGCATCTTAAGTGGGCAAATGTAAGACATGCCTTAGGACAAATGTTGTGCTATAATGGTGACCTAGCATGTGATGTAGCAAGTTTCTACAGCAAAGTTTTGCTGATTCTTACCTTCAATTCCTTCACCAAAATTGCTCCTTTTTCTCTCTGAAATTTTGCCTGAACCCTAGCCAATTGCCGCACCAAAACTAGTTTTTTACCTTACACAAAATAGCCAAGAAAATCGACTGAAAGTTACCTTCATCTTGCCATCTAAAAACACCTTGTTTCCATCTTAAGTTTGTGATGAATCTTGCATGCTTGGAGGCTTAGTGAATCTGGAATTTTGATCTGAGTTGGAAGCCTAAAAGGTAAGTAACAATCTGAGCTTTATAACAGGTTAAATGGTATGAGAATTATGTTTGAATTGGAATGAATTGCATGTAAGGTTGATGATGAAGTGTGCTAGAATATTTTATATAGAGTGTTTTACTGAACAAACATCTATGTTTTGGCTATAACTTAATATGTGAATATCCAATTGGATGAAATTTGATGTAGAGTAAACAGGACACATATTGCTACATTTGTCATGAAGGAAAATCTATCCTTAAGAGTCCTAAATTTTGGATTGAATTTGATAACTGTGTCCTATTATGTTATGAGAACAGCCTGTAACCATTTGGTTATAACCAGCATAATACTGAACCCAAATACATGAATTTGATGTCATTAGAAACTTTAGACATTGTGAAACATTTGATTATAAGAAAGTGTTGCCTAAATACCTCATTTGCTAGGTCATATGGTCATACAAAACTGACCTAAAAATCTGTTTTAAAAAAACATTTGGAAGATTAGAGTTGTAGATCGAAATTGTGGTTTCAATTTTATTTTCCTCTTTCAGCCTATTTTACATATCTTTAGGGCATGAATATGAAAGAAACTCAAAGAATGAAAGTTGTAGATATAGGTCTTAATGTGACCTCTGTGAAATTAGCTTCATAAAATAGTGACTAGAGCTTAAGTGATACTTGTTTTACTAAGACTGCCTGTGATAGACTCCTATACGGGGACCTTATGTTATCTCCTAATTTTTGGGGACTTTAGAGCTCGAATTAGTCAAAGTATAAAACATAAAAAAAATGATTGTTGATGTCTTACTAATGCTTCTGTGAAACATTTTGACCAGAAGATATCTTGATAAGTTTATATAGTTATTTGAAGTCATAACTTAAAAAAATGGACTGTTCTGATGAGGATGAGTTCAAATCTGGAAATTTTGAATTGTTTAAGGAATAAATGAGTTATTTTAAAGTAAAAATGATCTGAAAAAAATGAGAAATGTGTATAAGGTATGGATGAATGAACATTGAAGATCATAGGGTATTTATGAATGAGAATTGGGTGAATGAATGAGTATGTATTGCTAGAAAATTTTGGTGAATGTATAGATGTAGCTTGTTAAAATTTCATATATAAATTACCAATTATGTGAGTGTAAAATATGAGTTGATAATGATATAAAGATGTTCTCATAAATGTAATGTGATTTAAAGTATGTAAGTAATGAATTGAGAATGATTGAATGAGAACTAGGAAATTGTAATAATGTATAGTCCTAGGAAAAACGGTGATAAAAGTGTGAGTGATGAATTGAAAGTGATAAAGTGTATTAAGGCATAAACCTAATTACAAACTAAATGATGCTCAAACTATGATGAATGTATAAGTATGATTTGTGAATAAGATTTCATCCCTGGAATAATCAATTAAGTATGCATTGAATGATACATATACGTGTGTAACTTTGAGCATTCATCTGATTGATCATTTAGTAATGTGTACATGTGTGTATAGTTTGATTTAGAGGCACACATCGACCGACACCATCCAGACATTACCGACACGTCAAGACAATAACTAACTGGGGTGTACTGTGAGTTAACCTATTTGTGTAAACTTAAATATTTATGCTTCTATTGGAATTGTATGTATAGTGGGTAACCTAGATGTGAGATTTTGATTGGTAATGTGTTCTATTCAAATTCTGTTGATTAAACTTAATTTCTCTATAATGGATTGATATTGATACAATTGTGATATTACTGATTCTAGACAATTGATTGTTCGAGGTGTTCAATATTCAGGACTGGATTGGGATTGTTTGTGATTTGAATGTTAATAAGGAAATTAAATGCTCGACTATTTGTTGAATGCCGGTTTCAGATTTGATGAACTATAAAAGTTGAATGTGCTCGTTGACTGAAAGTGATTGATGATATATTATTTAAACTATTATACTCCATTACATGATGCATGTTCATATAAAGGAGTTATGACCGGAGTAGCCAACGTGAAAAGAACTTTAAGCTCAGTTATGAGCATCAGAGCCTCAGGCTCAACGATTAATGAACCCGATATCCACAATAGATACGGGACAGTACTGAAAAGAGTCCGGCATCTACATCAGATACGAGACAGTGAAATAGGCACTCGATCACAACAAAGTTAAAATGAAATGAGTCTTATTTGCTTTTGCATTTGTATCTTAAATGTGTTCATGATATAGATTGCAAATGAATACTGAATTATGTTGTGTTGATATGGAGAAATGCTTATGACTTTGATGGTGATATGAAGAATTGTGATAAATGAGTTTTATGTTATGAAATGATTATGTGATATTCTTGCATTTAGAATGTACTTCTGGAATGACTTAAAAAGTGATTGTATTTTTAAATGCTTCTTGTATTATGATACAAATAGTAGAATATGAGTTATAGCTCTGAATGAATCATTACTTTGATTGAGCTGAAACACATCAATGATGGTTCACTCACTGAGTTTGCAAAACTTATCAAAATTACAACGTTAATTTTTAGGTACTAAGAGGAGAACTTGCTAGTAGAGCAAGCTAACTGAAGTTTAGTACTACACATTTTTGGATCAAAATATGGCTCAAAGGTCTAGTCAATTGTCATATGAGGATTTTAGATAGAGTACTTTGAATAGTTTTCATTCATGTAAAATCTTTTGTTTAAAACAGTGTGATCTCAGATGGTTTCTGTAATGTAAATATATGAATGGTTTGTAATAAAATAGCAGTGTAAAACATGTTTTGGTAATCAAGTGAGATAAGTTGTTTTTATGATTACTTCTGATGTGTATGATGCCATGTTAAATGACTGTGATTGTTCTAGCATGCCATTCCTGTAGGGTATGTGTTCAGATATTCTCAAGAATTTCGAGCATATGTCCTATAGTAGTGGTGTGTTGCATCCATTATAACCTTTGTTTAAGTTTCTGTATTCCTTGGGTTTACACTATTATATATTCTAAGTTTCTAGTTTCATTGTTTCTTGGGTGTAGGTTCTTTATACCAAGGTTCTTGTCTTTTTAGACAAAGGATCAAGGTCCATCAAAACTAGATTTGTGTTTAGGTTTCTTGAGATCATATAATCAGATTCTTGTGAGTTTTCTAGGGTTCATCTCTATTGGGTTCACATCACCAAGAGTGTAGAAAACTACTACAAAGAGATGGAGGTGGACATGATTAGATCAAACATAGAGGAGGACCGAGAGGAAACAATAGTGAGATTCATAGGTGGTTTAAACAAATAGATTGTTAATGTGGTAGACTTACAACACTCTGTCGAGATGGAGGAATTGTTACATAAGGTCATTGAGGTTAAGAAACAACAAAAAGTACGAAAATCATTTCGATTTCTAACTCTTCTTGGAATTTAACTTGGAAAGACAAAGACACCAACTCAGCCTTGAAATCGAAAGGAGATGCAAAACCAAAGGATTCAGTTGCTACTTCTAAAGGTAAAACCAAAACTAAATCTTCTCCTAAATCTTGTAGTATTAAATGCTTTAGGTTTTAAGGGCTTGAACATATTGCTTCTTAATGTCCAAAAAAAAAGGGCTATGATTGTGTTGGAGAATGGTGACATAGAGAGTGTTGGTTCAAGTGATGATGAAATGCAACCATTGGAGGACTGTTATGATGTTGATGTTGAAGAACCTGTGCATGGAGATATGTTGGTCGTAAGGAGTGGCACTAAATATTCAGTCCAAGGATGAAATGAAGAGGAGCAATGTGAGCACATTTTCCATACTCGATGCCACATTAAAAACAAGGTTTGTAACATGATTATTGATAGTAGCAACTGTACTAATGTTGCTTTTACTTTGTTAGTAGATAAGCTGAAATTAGATACCTTCAAACATCCTACACCATATAAGTTGCAAGGGCTCAATGAATGTGGAGAAATTAAGGTGGCCAAGTAAGTTTTAGTGTCGTTTTCTATAGGACAATATACAGACAAAGTTCTTTGTGATGTGGCACTAATGCATATTGGACACATTTTATTAGGCTGTCCATGGTAATTTGATAGGAAGGTTAGACATGATGGGTACAAAAACCGTTATTCTTTTGTACTTAATAATCAAACCATTGTACTATCTCCTCTTAAACCTTTGCAAGCTCATGAGGATCAGATTGGGATAGCAAGTGAGTATAAAATGAGAGGAAATCAGATTAGTAAGCAAGAGGAAAAGAGCAAAGAAAAACAACAAATGAGGGAAAAGAAACAGAGTGATGCCAAGAGGAAAAATCAAGATAGGTGTTCAGGAAAGAGAGAAACGCAAGAAATTAAATGTAATTATTGGAAAAATTGAGGTTAAGAGTGCTATGTTCGCAAGGTAGCCACTACTTCTACTTGTGTACAAGGATGTTTATTTTTCTACTAATGACCTTAACCCTACCTTACCTAGTGTGGTTGTTTCTTTGTTACAAGAGTTTGAGATTTTCTTTTCTCAAAGAGATACCACATGGACTACCCCCTTTAAGAGGCGTTGAGCATCAAGTATATTTCATACCCTAAGCTACTATTCCTAACCAACCTACCTATAGAGCCAATCCCGAGGAAACAAAGGAGATACAACGACAAGTTGATGACCTGGTGCAAAATGGACTTGTTCGAGAAAGTCTTAGCCCATGTTCAGTTCCCATAATCTTAGTTCTAAAGAAAGATGAAACATGGAGCATGTGTATAGATTGTGAAGCCATAAACAAAATAGCAGTTAAGTATAGACATCGTGTCCCTCAATTATATTATATGCTTGCTGAATTACATGGCTCATGTTTGTTTTCTAAGATTGATTTAAAGAATGACTACTATCAAATTGGCGTGAAAGAAGGAGATGAATGGAAAATGACGTTTAAAACTAAATAAGAATTGTATGAGTGGTTAGTAATGCCCTTTGGTTTAACTAATGCACCTAATACTTTCATGAGTCTTATAAACCACGTCTTGCATACTTTCATTGCAAGATTTGTGGTAATTTACTTTGATGATATTTTGGTTTACAGCAAGAATTTAAATGATCATATAGAACGCTTGGATGCTTTTTTGTGTATTAAGAGAGAATCAATTATATGTTAATCTTAAAAAGTGTACATTTTGTGTGGAATCTGTTATGTTTCTTGGATTTGTTGTTAGTTCACAGGGTGTTAGTGTTGATGAAGAGAAGATAAAGGCGATAAGGGAGTGGCCTAAACATAAGAATGTGAATAAGGTGAGAAGTTTTCATGGTCTATCAAGTTTATATTAAAGGTTTGTTAAAGACTTTAGTTCCATTGCTGCACCTTTAAATGAACTTGTTAAAAAAAATGTTGTTTTTAAGTGGGATGATGTGCATGATGGAGCTTTTAATATATTGAAAGATAAGCTAACTAATTCACCTTTGTTGTGTTTGCTGAATTTTGACAAAGCATTTGAAGTTGAACGTGATGCATCTAGAATTCGAATAGGGGCTGTATTGATACAATACTCTAAACCAATTGCTTATTTTGGTGAAAAGCTAAGTAGGGCAGCATTGAATTATCCTTCTTATGATAAAGAACTGTTATGCATTAGCAAGAATTCTTCAAACATGGCAACACTACTTGTAGCCAAGGGAATTCATCATTCATTCAGATCATAAGAGTTTAAAGTTCTTGAAATCCCAAGGTAAGTTAAATGAAAGGCATGTCAAGTGGCTATAGTTGATAACATGGAAATGAGAACGTTGTAGCTGATGCATTGTCTAGAAGGTACTCATTACTTACTTCTTTGCAAACTAAACTACTTGGTTTTAAATCGCTTAAAGAATTGTAGGCAAATGATTATGATTTTGGCCTAGTGTGGGATGCTTGTTCTAAGTGTGCATCTAGTGACTTTTATAGGCATCAATGATTTCTACTTAATAAAGATAAATTGTATATGCCTACTGGTTCTATTCGTAAGTTACTTATTAGGGAGACTCATAAGGGCAGTTTGATGGGGAATTTTGGTGTCCAAAAGACTTTGGATATAGTGCATAAACATTTTTATTGGCCAAAAATGAAACATGATATGCAATCTATTCGTGACAAGTGTATAACATGTAAGAAAGAACAGTCTAAAGTAAACCACCTGGTTTATATACCCCTTTATGTGTGCCTACTTAACCTTGGATTGATATTTCTATGGATTTTGTCATAGGTTTACCCAAGGTCTCAAAGTGGTAAGAACAACATATTTGTTGTTATTGACTGGTTTAGCAAAATGGCTCATTTTTTTGTATGTTCTAAATCCAATGATGTATCACATATTGCTTATTTATTCTTTAAAGAGATTGTTCGATTGCATGGTTTGCCCAAGACAATTGTTAGTGACAGAGATGTTAAGTTCTTAAGTCATTTTTGATGCACTTTTTGGACTGAGTTAGGAAATAAACTCTTGTTTTCTACTACTACAGATCCCCAAACAGATGGGGAAATTGAAGTAGTTAATAAGACACTCACTAATTTTTTGCGTGCTATCATATATAAGAACTTAAAACAATGGGAAAAGTGTTTTCCACATATTGAGTTTGCCTACAACATGTCTGTTCATTCTACTACTTCCTTTTCACCTTTTGAAGTTATATATGGCTTTAGTCCTTTAACTCCTTTGGATATTTTACCTTTTCCTACTGATGAACATGCTAATCTTGATGGGAACAAAAAGGCAAATTTTGTGAAGGATTTACACGCAAGGTTCGAGCTAACATTGGAAGGAAAAATAAACAATATGTAAGACAAGCTAGCAATGGGCATATAAAAGTTGTTTTAGAACCTGGAAATTGGGTGTGAGTGCACATGAGGAAGGAATGATTTCCCACACAAAGGAAGTCCAAATTGCAGCCCAGAAGAGATTAAGTCTTGGAGAGGATCAATGATAATGCCTACAAGCTCCATTTGCCAAGCAACCATAGTAATGTTAGTGCCACTTTTAATGTTGCTGATTTATCTTTGTTTGATGTAGGTCATTCAAGGACGAATCCTTTCGAGGAGGAGTGGAATGATGGGGATTAAAATACTCTCACAGAATGGCTTCAAATGATGTTAGAAAATTTTCCCGAGACCTATTGCAAGGAATTAGAGGTCCAATGACTAGAGCAAGAACAAAACGAATGAAAGAAGCTTTGCAAGGATTAATCATGGAGATGCAAGAAAAGAAAGCTGTTATTGAAGGTGCTAAGGCATTACCAAGATTAATTACTTATCTTCATGTACAAGATGTTAGACAAGACTTAGTACAAGGTGAACCAACCTTGAAATCCATGATACAAGGCTGATCATGATGCATGGTTTTGAAAGAAGCCCAATCTGTATAATTAAGATGCATTCAACAAGTGGGCTGGTTATGTTGATTTAATTAAGCCCAAATTTACGTTTTTGAGTGAATAAGATCTTATTAAGGCTTGTTCCTTAAAATTTTGTTCATATCTTAATAAATCAGATTGTTTCCTTTCTTATTTAGATCTTTCCTACTTAGGCATGAACTAGGAATAGGTAAGAAAACCCTTTCCTCATAGGATTAGGATATTACGATGCCTATTTAAAGGTTCATCTAATGTATCAAAGAAGTGATCAACCTTTGTGGTATCTTAAGATCGGGATTTTGAGGACTTAGTTTCGTATGGTTCTAATTTGATATTTCAGTTTGTTTTATAGGATTTTGGGCACTCATAACAAATGGATCAAGAGTTTCTAGGGCAGGTCGCCTAGCAGGTTCGTATCATCTTATCACTTCAAATGCACTTTGAGTTGAATTCATCCATATAAAATCTCCTTGCTACATTAGCTTAGTAATAGTGCAACAATAGTACTGAAATCCTTAATGAATCTATGATAGAACAAAGCTAATCTATGAAAACTTTGCACGTCTCGAAGAATATTATGTTATCCATCGTGAACAAACACTTCTCCAACTTGCCATTAAGTTTTTCCTTACAAATTTTCTTGAACAATTGTCATTCAACATTCTTTGTTCTTGCTATACACAATGATATCATTAAGATAAATAATAACAAACTTCATAAGAAACAGTCTCAACAACTCATTCGTCAATTGCATGAAAGAAATAGGTGTATTTCAAAGTAAAAAATGTTTCACGAGCCACTTATATGCCTATGCTTTATTTTAAAGGCCTTTTCTAACTCATCACATTCACAAATTCTCATTTGATGATACCCACTTTGAAGATCAATTTAATACCTAAGCACCATGTAATTCATTGAACGTATCTTCTATTCTTGGTATAGAAAATTGATATTTGATAGTTATGTTATTGATAGCATGACTATCATCATATACACCAAGTACCATTTTTTTCCCAACAAGGCAAGAACAGCATAGAGACTCAAGCTTTCTGAAACATCTCCTCTCAATTAACTTGTTTATTTGTCGTTGAAGCTCGTTGGCCTCTTCAAGATTACAATGATAAATTGATTTATTCCTAGTTTAACTCTAGCAATTAAGTCAAATTGATGCTTAATACCATGTAAAGGTGATAATATAAAGAGCAACTCATTCAGATGTACATGTTAAAACTCTTCAAATCAAGAATCAAGAAAATTATGGACCCTTTACCATCAAAGAATTAGGTCCTTATAGAATTCTTGATCTGTCTTTAATTCTCTCGCCACTTCTTTAGCACTACAAAACAAACTTTAAAAGCGCTTCTAGATCTCCTTTTGAAGTATGAATATAAGTCATTAACAATGGTTTCAAATTAGCTTCTTTCAACCCAAAGAAACAATATATAAGTTCCTTCTACTATCATATTTCATATCAAAATTTCATATTCATCCTAATAAAACATGACATGCATCCATTGGAAAAACGTCACAGTATAATTCATTATGATAATTACCGATCTAGAAACTCGTAAGAGCTTGTTTTGTAACTTTCAAGCCATTATCTTTATTAAGCCATTGTAGAATGTGGCCTAAAAAAAATCACAAAGGCAAATTGTTCTTCTTAACAATTAAAGAAGATGTAAAGTTAGTATAACTACCACTGTCTATGATGAAATTGCACAATGTACCTCAAATCTTGCACCATGTATTAAAGATTTGAACACGTTGCTCATCCTCTTCATTCAAACCTGATTGTACATGCAAAGCTCGTGAAAGAATTAAGAGCTCTCCATCCTTATTGCATCTTCCTCATCTTTTTGAATTGGATGCAAAGTGCCCATAACCATGACACTTGTAATATCGATTGGATTTTGAACCCGTGACCTCTTTACCTTTATGTGTTGTTTCTTTCTTGTTTCAATAATAGGCTTGGAACTTTAACCAACACGTCCTTTAAAGCTTTAATAACCCTTGATAACTTTCTTAATGATTGGTTTCTTTGATTTCTATTTGTATTTCAGAAGCAACATGGTAAATTCACCAAAAAAAAACTCAACACTTTATACTTGAATCTTCTCTTTTAATATAGGAATCAACCCACTAATGAATTGAGTAATTCTTTGTTCTTCATGTTCTTAAATGTCACACATTAGTAGCAGTCATTAAAATTCATGAATATATTGTTCCACACTCATTTCATCTTGTTTCAGGTTTGTCACGAGGCATAAACTTATTCCTGATATGTTTCTTCCCTAAGAATCAATCTTGGCCTTACCCAAATTGGTTTTTATTGTCACATACCAAGTTTGAATAAGCTTTAATGTTGCAATTTTGCACTTGTTTTGATCATCAAACTCCTTGCATTCAAATGAGGTTTCTATTCGACATCATCAAGGCTAGCATCAAACTCTAGAATATCAATTTTCAAACCATGATCATCAGCGAGGTCACATTGTTAAAAGCATTCTAGATCATGATTTTCTTTGAATATAGGTCTTCTCCTTCCATCTATGACAATTTAGACTATGCTCTTTATTTATTCCCCATACCCTTGAATATATCTCTCCAAGAAGTTCATTTTCTAGCTAACATTGTTGAGGATTTGGTTAATACTATTGGCATTCGTCATAAGACTCGCTAATTGTGTAGTAATGGCTGCCAATTGCTTGGTCATTTCTTCTTCGATCAATTTTAGCTTTCAGATCTAAAACTCTAGGAAACACTTGAGGATGCCAATGGGTCCAATTACAAGGTCACGTTCCAACAAGCTCAAATCACAATTTCAAATTTATGTAGAAGCTTTTATTTCACAAGAACTTCAAGAAGTTTTGTTGATCAAGCTTGGGGAAGAGCTTAGGAAGATGCCTAAGTGTGTGTGCACATTGGAGGCATCAAACCAAGAGGGCTAACACTTAGCCAATTTTCACAAGCACAAGTCTA
>JAOTAY010021288.1:0-10949 GCA_025629805.1 Erythroxylum baracoense | reverse complement strand
TTGTGTTCTGCCAAGGTATGAGGAATAGTATGGAGTATTTTGATTATAACTTGCACGATACTGAACCAAAATGTATGATTTTGATGTCATTAGAAACTTAAGACATATAGTAACATTTTATTAGAAGAAAGTTTTGTCTAAACATTTCTTTTTCTAGGTCAAAAACGGCAAGAAAGAAGGAAGAAAACACAGTAGGTCACGATCGTGCATCGGCACGATCGCGACTCTGCTGAAGGATGTGGGAAGTCACGAACATGCATCAGCATGATCATGACTCTACTAAAGAAGGAAGAAAATCATGATACATACATGATCGTGACCTGAAAGGCTTTATCAAAAGGTGATTTTTTTGATGTTTTTCAACCTAATTTAAGTAAGGATGATACCATATGAGGCATGTAGGTTTAAATTAGCTCTTAAATGAATTTAATTGATGTTGAATGAAAGGATTAAATTGAAAAAAGAGAACTAGAGATTAAAGAATGTTTTGAAGGTGTTGAGATTTCTTATAAAGAATATTAAAGAAATATACCCGAGAAATTGTCATTGAACATGCATGACACATGATACATTCATAAATGTATTTATGATTGATTATTTTTATGAAAATGCACATGAGTGACATATAATTGTATATGAAATGAATATAGAGGAGCAAGTTGAGCGACCGATTCTAGATATATCTAGGACTTTAAGGTAATAAGCTAAAGGGAGCATTTATGCGTCAACCTAGATGATCTTCCTCGAATTGTTTGATTTATATAGTTTAACTTTCAATTATCAAACTGTTGTGATTTGAATATGAACTCCGGACTTTAATAGTTCAAGGAGTTTAATAGTCAGAAATGTATTGGAATTGTTATATTTGCATCTAACATTTGAAGGATATATGTTTGTCACTGAATTCTGAATGCTCAACGAAAGTTGAATGCCGGACTGAGGTCCGATGAATATTAGATTCTGTTTGTGTATCATAAGTGAATGCTATTCATGGCATATTCTGTTATTTGATGAATTTCATAAAATGCATGCTCAGATAAAGTCATTGTGATCAGAGTAGCCAGTTTGAAAGAGCTATAAGCTCAGTATTCTACATGTGGAGCTCTACTCCGAGATTTTAATTCTGACTAAGCCTAATAGACCAGTATCTATTTCTGTATTTGAAAAGCACTTGGTCACAACAAATAATAACAAATCTGGAGTCTCATATGCATCTGCATATGAACATTTATGATTATGAAATATATGCTTGTGAAATCTTTTTTGAATTTGTGATGTGAAAGTGATATGTCATGATAATGTGTCTGATTGGGATGTATAAGTTTTGAAAGAATGTATATGATGTGTATGACATTCTTTATGTCTTATTGTGATTGTTGGATATATGATATTTGTGTTTTGTGCCTGAAGCGAGATCATTAATGATGGTTCGCTCATTGAGTTCGCAAAACTCATCCAAAATTACAATGTGGCTTTTAGGTATGAGACAGGAGACCTAGATTTCTAAAATCTTCTAGAAGAACTTTTTAGACTAGACATGGCTCAAAGATCTATCAACTGGAGATTGAGGAGTTATAGTTATTTTTAAGTAGTTAATATATGCCATGTAGAACTTGTGTATATCGGTTGTAAATATTGGTTTTTGATGACTCAGTGTAAATTTTTATGAATGAATGAAATGTGAAGTTAAGGTTTTTAAATATTGTATTTTGTGACTTTTACATACATAGTTGATGCCATAATTAAATTGGATATGTTGCCATGTCATAAAGTGAAGGTGAGATAGTTAACATGCCATTATTATAGATTATATATTGGAATGTCCTCAGGCTATCCTGGTATGTAATTTATGGTAGTGGGGTTGCTATAGTATTGCTTCTTATGATTGTAAAGGCTCACAAATTTGAGTTAACCAACATAAAAGGTCATTTAATGAATAAGCCTGAACAAAAGACAACAATAATCTTCCTTCTTCCCAATTCACTGAGCAGTCCAATTCCTATAACTGATCATAACAGAAACTATGAAAATCCTATGTGGATACACCATTAAAAAGAAGTAAAAAGGAGAAGCACAAAAACCAGAACCACCTATCTCAAAAAGTACAGAAAGAAGGAAGAAGAAGAAAAGAAAAAGACCAGAAATTTTGAAACAAAGTGAAAAGAACATAAACTGATTACAAAAACAAAACTTACAAAGCATTAACATGCTGTGTATCAGCCTCCAAGAATTTAAGAGAGCCCTAAAATGAGGACTTGGTCAACTAGTAATACATAATCTTCATCTCTCACCAATAAATATGTTTCCTCCAAGAAATCGAACCCATAAAATAAAACCAGACTAGGGAGTTCTCATCTCTCTCTACCTCTAAAACTCTTTTTCTAGGGGGTACTTAGACAATCACTATCTCTATGCTTTTGTGCAATGAGAAGCACCCAAAATGGTCAGAGAAAAAGTGCAAGCTTATAAGAAAGTATGCGAGATTCATGGAAGAAACGAAAGCGAGAGAGTGGCAGAGCATACCTCAGCCTTTAAGAATCCCAAGGCTCGATCTAAGATAGAGATGTTCCATGAATTAACAAGGGAAGGAAAGAGTTAAGAACGGAAGCAAATCAAAGAAATACAAGGAATCAGCTTGGCTGAAGTGAAGTAAGTTGAGGCATTGGATGTTTTGTTTAATTAAAACTAGTTAAAACATCGACGTTTTATTTCAGGCACAGAATAGGACCAGTGTTAGTGGCACAGGTGATCTGGTGCCTCTCGTAAGCCATTGTTTTAGAGCCGTCATATAGTAGCTGTCAAGATTACATCAGTTTTTTTATTATTTAAATGAACTTTTTCTTTTCAACTAATGCCTCTATTGTCATTCATTTAATACTGAATTCAAATGACTGTCACCTGCATTTTACTATTTCTTTAGATCATTTTTCAACCCTATTTACTAAATCATTCAATGCAATAAAATTTTACCGATGGTTATTTATTAAACGTTGAACCTTCACAGATAAAAAGAAAGATACTCAAGAAAAAAAATAGATATTGTGTGCTAAAGTATACAGTAAAAAGAAAAAGATTAATGATAGGCCTTGTATAACGATATGAAAAAAAATTTTTAGTCATATACCGCCCATTTAAAACTACAAACTGTAAGGATTTTTAATCAAACATGCTTTTTAGTCGTATGCCACCCATTTAAAACTGCAAACTGTAAGGATTTTTAATCGAACATGTGGGCTTATATGTGTATAATTGTGTATAAAGGCTATCATATAAAGTTGAGCCTAATTAATTAAAGTGATTTAATATTGTTATTGTATTTTGGGCTTTATGTATCTATTTTAAGTGTGGGTTTTATATGTGTAGAGATTGGGTTTGTAATTTCTAGTTTTATAATGGGCTAAACTAGAAATTAGATTAGGGTTTTACCCTAATAAAAGTGGTTATGGTCCCCAAATTAGACGTACGCATAATCCTTTTCTGACTTCCCATCATTAGAGAGAAAATAGAGAATTAAGGGAAAACTCTAGAGAAAAGTCTACATTCTAATTTGGAAAACAAAATCGTAAGAATCCAGTGCAGATTTCACAATGAACTCAAGTATGCTTCTGCTTTTATTAATTCTTGGTGATTTGATATGAACAAATCCTAACTTTAAGGGGATTAACAAAATCCAACGAGTGGTATCAGAGACTTGTTCATAATTGGGTCATCGAGAATGGTTTTCTTTTTATCTTCTGTTTAACTTGAAATCGTTTCTATAGATGGATTTGACTGGTTCTATGGATCTGGTTAATAATTTTTTACGGTATTAAAAGAAAAAGGAAACATGCGGTGACGGTAAGCTATGTTGGAAAGTTGGCTTTAAAAACTTTTAATCTTTACACAAGAATGGTTTGTCATCCGTTTTTGAATAAAAGCCATGACCTTTTTTGCTTTAATAAAGCCTTAGACCTTTGGATAAAGAGAAGAATCACCTTTAATGGCTTTCAAGTACATTTCATCACTTTCAATAATGTTTCTGTTGTCTTTAATAAATAAGCTTTGGTTTAAGTTTTGACCATTGGATAATAGCCAAAAACTACTTTATTTGGTTTTACAATTTAAACATTGTATAAAGATAATAATGACTTTTATTTGGTGTTATTGTTTAACCATCAGTTGTCAACGATAAAACAGAAATTTTTTAAAGCTTTATATATGCTACGTGATTCAAGATTCAAATAAAGACTAAAAATAACCCTTTAGAAAGTTTTAAATTCATACTTGTTAGTGTGCATGTTACAGATTAATATTATGAGGGGTGAGTTTTGGGGTTCAAAATTTATAATTTTTGGTTTGATTTGTAAAATTTTTACCCAATTCTCAACTGGAGCTGACAGGATTGTCAGTGTCATAGCATCAAGAAATTAGAGCTATGACGCTTTCATAGAGCTTATTCAAAATTTGGCTATTTTAATTTCATACTTTGGTAATTTAAAGAAATATATAGCATTTGAAATTAAATTAATTGAAGCAACATGTTGCTAAAGCAACCTCTCTTGTGAAAATTAATTTAACTTAGAATGTTAAAAAGTTTTGTGTGCATGTTATTTATGCAAATATTGACTGGCCCAAAGAAAAGTTAATATTTAGCACGAATTGCATATACACTTGTGGTGGTAAATGAGTGGCAATTACTTAGTATAATATGTGAACATTAAATTGGTCCAAAGAAAGTTTTATTTTTTGACATGCCTTATTTCCAGTGTTTGATCACTACACCAAGGTACCATTTACAAGTTAGTATTTTTGTCCAAAGACTAAATATTAATGTTGTGCTAGGTATCTTGTGATGGGGTCCTACCATTATCTGTATATGATTAATTTGGCATATCATAATAGTGTTTTTTTATAAATTAGTAATATTATAAATCAAGAATTAAGGGTTTATGAACATGGCTAGAGATTGCTTAAAACTAGATCTCAAACAAATATAGAGATTAAAACCAACTGACCTGTGTAGACTTAATGTTACTTAAACTGAGTACAAGCATAACAATGTATTACATAAGAATTACCACTATATAAGACCAAATACAATACTGCTTGCTACTATCCTCCGATTAAAGCACTGACTTACCCACTCCTATCATTATTGCCCTCTTGTAGCATCTCATCATTCGAGATACTGTTATGGCTTGCTTAAGTCACTCCTTCACTGAAGCCAACTTTTCCTTGAAGAGTACAGGACTTTTGCATAATGCAGAATGCACCTATTCCTTCGAGACTTGTAACCAATCAGTCCCTACTCTAGTCTTTGTAGCCTTGAAGCTTTTGAAAAACCTTCCAAAAACCATCAACATTACTCACATACCCACACATCCAAATAGAACCCAACTGATAGGGTTCAGCAATGTTGTAAAATTGCAAAGAGGGAGCAGACTCCCCTTTACCTTGAGTTCCTTTACCTGAAACCAACCTGAAAACACAATATTAACCAAAAAGAACACAAAACTCCATAATTACCTTCTCTTGGTGTTTGTGCAGAGTTATTCCATAACTTGGAAAATAACTCTAGTGATAATGCCCTCACTTCCATAGCTGTGTCTCTAAAGGTTTTGAGGTTTCTTTCGGACCATAACTTATACATAGTAACTGATAGTAGGATGATAAAGATGTTGGGGTTAAAATTTCTGAAGTTTTATAGCTAATTGAACCAATTTAGAATGGATTAGAGGCTAATCAAATTTGGAATGTATATTTGGAAGTGGTTGAGATATTGTAACCACACTGATTTTGAGAATGGACATTCAAAGAATAGGTGGTTGATAGACTCATTATCCAAAGAACATAGAAAGCAGTGATTATGGATATAAGAATAAAGGATCTTATCCCTTGTTTGTAGATTATTAAGAAAAGCCAACCATAAGATGAAAGAATGCCTCGGGTTGGTATGTTTCTGCCACACTAGTTTATGCCAAGGCACACTCAGAATAGGAGGTCTCATAAATTTATAAGCTGAGGCATTTGTGTAGGATTTGAATGGCCAACAATCCATTCCAATCTATCGTATTGGAATTTGGTAAGTACCTTAATGGTTCTAGCATATGAATGATCTCATTTGTGACATCTTGCCAGCTCCATCCATTGTCTCTAATAACATCAGCTACTTCTGCATTCATCAGGAGATCTGATCCATTAATCACTTTAGGAGTTGAGAGATCCTTTAGGATACCTCTAGGATGTGAAGGTTCCTGCCATAAGAATGTAGAATTCCTATTGCCTATCTTAAATCTGAATTGGTTCCCAATGAGATCTCTAATATAGAATCTTTCTCTAACTCCAAGAACTATTATTAGTTGGAAGAGTATTCTAGAAAATTTTCCTTCTAAGGATAATGGTGTGTACCCACTTAACCCACAAGGCTTCCCTATCATTAAAAAGGACCTAGATTCTTTTTCCTAACAAGAAATTATTCCTAGTTGACAAATGTTTAATCCCTGCACCACCCTCCTTTTTAGATCTACAAAGATCATTCCATTTAACTTTTGCAAGCTTTAAACTCCACCTTCCCAGACCATAAAAAGTTTCAAGTTTAGACTCTATTTCTTTAATAATGGAGGAGGAAAGTATGAAATGACTAAACCAAAAGACCTAAAAAGTAGAGAGGACTGAGATAACCAACTGAAGTCTACCCGCATTGGATAAAGATTTAGGGGTCTATTTATTAACCATGGAATCAATTTTTTCCAATAGTGGCAAGCAATCTCTCCTAGACAATCTACATGTAAGCAAAGGAACTCCCAGATACCTTATAGGAAGATAACCTCTTTTAAGACTCGAGATAGTTTCCATTTGATGGGCTATATGATCCATATCAGGAGACAAAAAGAACTGTCTCTTACTAAGGTTCATGCCCATAACATAAAAATTTGAGAAAGTGCTCATGCAATTAAGCAGAGTATGCACCAATGTCAAATCAACATGATAAAACAATAAAAGGTCGTTGGCAAACAAGAGATAGGAAAGTTTAAGAGCTTTACACCTCCAGTGGTACTTAAAAGAAGCACTATCTGAAACTGAGACATTTAGACTCCTAGAGAGTACTTCCATACAGATAATAAAGTGATACAGAGATAGAGGATCTCCTTATCTTAACCTTGGTTTACCACTAAAAAATTTAGCAGGGGATCCATTGATCAGGATAGAGTATGACAATGAAGTAACACACCATTCAATCCATTTGATAAACTTTGAAGGGAGTCCTACACCTAAGAGCACATTCAAGAGAAGATCCAATTGAATTGAATCATAGACTTTTTCCAAATCCACTTTAAAAGCACTTCTTTTATGATTATTAGCAAGGCAGTAGTTCTTAAAAATTTCTTGAGCCAAGAGGATATTGTCACTTATACAACAGTTCTTAATGAAAGCACTTTGATTTAGGCGAATAATGTGGGGCAGTATCTCTCTGAGTCTATTGGCCATGATTTTAGTGATCGCCTTATAGATCATATTTCAACAGGAGATAGGTCTGTAATCCAAAATAGTGGAAGGATGATTCTTTTTAGGAACTAGAGAAACAAAAGTTGAGTTAAGCTCTTTGAGCAGCCTCCCTTTCTGGGAAAAATCTTAGATGGCCCTAGTGATACAGAACCTCCAAGAAAACAAGGTTCTTGAAACCCCCTAACCTATTGAATCAAAACCCCAGTCTTTCTATTCAATTAAACATGCTAGATAAAACCCCAAAGCATAAGTTTTGCAAGTACTTACTTATTGATGCAAATCAATTTCTTGGAGTAACCATGAAGACATTCACACCTCACTTGAAGAATTCAATTATGAAATTTTATTAATAATCTAATCTAGGGTTATAAGGACATAAGAATGTATAAATACTCTTGACTAAGTCTTAACCCTAATAGGAATGGGTTTGCAAGCCCATTTAATGAAAACTAGACTAATCCTAACAAATTTAGGAGTATCTAGCCCATTGAACATAATCTAATCCAAGTCCTTTTAGGAATGGGCTAAACACATTAAAATACTCCTATAAAAATTAAATAAGTCTCAAAATACCCAAACACACAAAGAGGGGCGTATGGGCCTTATTAAACAAAAACTAAGTCATGTGACTTTTAATGAAAGCACATGCTACTAACTAAAAGAACAACCCATAAACAAGTTCTTGGGCCTAAAATAAGAGATAATAAATAACAAGCCCAAATTATAAAAAAAAATGAGCTCCAAACAAGACTTGAGCTTGTTTCCCAAAAGTGGCTAAGTACTAGCCTCTTCCAGCGCCTCCTCTAATAAAGTCACAAGCTTGGGCGTGCCTTGGTGTTCCTCCATAGATGTTTCGGGCTCCTGATGCACTTGACTTGTGATTTGGGCTTGAACAAAAGCTTGCAGTGCTTGCTTAAGCCTTGATGCTTGTTGCATTGTAATTGGACCACTTGTCATGTGTAGTGTGTTAGGTTAATGTGTAAGGCGTGGAACTCCATTGCGAAGGTTGGTTGTGTGATCTCCTCCCTCCTCAAAAGGATTCATCCTCGAATCTTGTGGGCATTATTATTAATTCTGTCAAGCACTTGTAATGGCCCATCACCTCTAGGATCCAACTTGGATTTCCTTTGCTTAGGAAACATCTCCTTCCTGAAATGTGCCTAAACCCAATATCTAGTCTCAAACCTCAACAACTTGTGCCCATGATTAGCCCTGTGTGCATTTGTTTTATTCCCCTTCTCTATTTGTTGACTTGCTTTCTCATGAATGCTCTTCACTAATTCGACCTTGTGTTGTCCATCCCTGTTATATAACTCATGTAATAGCAAAGGAAACAAATCCAAAGGCGTCAAAGGGTTAAATCCATAAACTATCTCAAATGGTGAATAACCAGTAGTAGAATGAATGCTCCTATTATATGCAAATTCAACTAATGGCAAACATTGTTCCCAAGTTTTAAGATTTTTTCCTATAACAGCACATAAAAAAGATCCTAAAGTTCTATTGACCACTTCTGTTTGGCCATCTGTTTGAGGATAACAAGTAGTAAAAAGCAAAAGCTTAGTTCCTAACTTTCTCGAAAGAACACACCAAAGTGACTCAAGAACTTTACATCACAGTCTGAAACAATGGTTTTAGGAACACCATGCAAATGCACAACATCCCTAAAGAACAATTCAGCAATATAAGTGGCATCACTAGTTTTATGACATGCAATAAAGTGTGCCATTTTACTAAACCTATCAACAACCATAAATATGTTATCCCTACCTTTTTTTGTCCTAGGCAGCCCTAATAAAAAATCCATAGATATGTCAGTCCAAGGATGCTTAGGCATAGGCAAAGGAGTATATAGACCATGTGGATGGGTCTTTGATTTTGCTTGTCAACATCTTTTCTCATGTTAGGCTAATAAAAATGTTCACAAAGTATATCATATGTCTTTTGCACCCCAAAGTGACCCATTAATCCTTCACAATGTGATTCACGCATAGGTATTTCACACATAGAGAAAATAGACACACAAAGTTTATTCTCCTTAAACAAGTACCCATTATGCTTATAAAACTTTTGAAATGCAGCATGCTCACACGCACCATAAACATTCCTAAAATCAGAATCTGAAACATACAAATCTCTAATAAACTCAAATCTAAGAATTTTAGAACTCAAAGTATTAATTAGAGTGTACCTTCTTGATAGTGCATCAGCCATTACATTTTCATTACCTTGCTTGTACTTGATCACATATGGAAAAGTTTCAATGAACTCTAGCCATTTCACATGCTCTTGTTCAACTTACCTTGGCCCTTCAAATGCTTCAGCGATTCATGGTTAGAATGAACCACAAACTCCTTTGGCCATATATAGTGTTGCTAAGTTTCCAATGCTCTCACCAAGGCATATAGTTCCTTGTAATAAGTGGAATAATTCAGTTGTTGCCAATGAAGCTTCTCACTAAAGTATGCAATGGGATGTCTACCCTGCATCAAAATAGCACAAATACCTAAGCTGAAGGCATCACATTCAATCTCAAAAGCTTCATTAAAGTTAGGCAAACTTAAAATAGGTGCAGAACACAACTTATCTTTCAAAGCATTAAACGCAAGTTCTTGTGCCTCACTCTATTTAAAACCAACATCTGTTTTAATGATTTCAGTTAATAGCGTAGCAATGGTTCTAAAAATCTTTCACAAACTGCCTATAAAAGGTAGCCAAACCATGAAAACTATGCACATCACCAACAGACTTAGGAGTAGGCTAATCTCTGATAGCCTTAACCTTCTCCTCATCAACATGAATACCATGGGTAGAAATAACAAAGACAAAAGAATACTTTTTAAGTTTATCATAAAACTTTTAACATCTAAGTGCCTCTAGTATAGATTTAAGATCTAAAACATGCTCATCAAGGCTTTTATTGTAAATCAGAATATCATCAAAATATACAACCACAAACTTGCTAATAAATTCACGCAAAACATGGTTCATCAATCTTATGAAAGTGCTAGATGCATTTCTCAAACCAAAAGGCATGACCAACCATTCATATAAACCATATTTAGTTTTAAAGGTTGTTTTCCATTCATCTCTTACTTTCATCCTAACTTGATGATAGCCACTTATAATTTAACACCCCACTCCTGCAAGACCTGAACCCGACATCGATGGTGATATCCGAGTCCGTACCTCACAAGGGTGGTTTGCTAGAGCACTAAAACAATCAAAAGTCGGTATAAGTATTTTTTTATTATTATTTTTTATAATGGTAAATTTGGGCCCAATTTTTTTATTCAGAAACATTTTCACTTACAAGAAAAAATGTCGATTAGCCCATTCCAAAAATAAAACATATTACACTTTGATCAAGCTCTTTTGCAAAACCCAAATACACAAAATACAATAATTTGCAGAAATTACAATTCAGTGCGAAAACAAAGGGACACAATGCAGACGCGAACTGA
>JAOTAY010021287.1:0-10951 GCA_025629805.1 Erythroxylum baracoense | reverse complement strand
CAAGATGCCATGACATAACATGATCACAATCACAATGCATTTTTAACAATTGCCATAATTCACAACAAGCAATTTAATACACAACATACAAGCAAGCAAGACAATTTGCTCATACTACACAACAACTATAAATATATTACCCACTTAATTTCACTTGACAATCCAAGTTCAATGTTGTCTGTCCTCTTGCTCTTGGATCGGTCTTGCTTGGTTTCCTATAACAAACCAAGCTCTCATTCAAACAGCATTCAAAGGAAATTCATAAGGCTTCAAAAATCAAGAATTTAAAAAATTGAATTATAACCCCTTCAAAATCCATACTTTCAGAACCATTTTCCATGATCTTTATGATCAGGTAAATGAAGAAATTTGCTAAGACTTTCTTCTAGAAAAAATGTCCCCCATTGTCTTAAGTTTCCAATTACACCAAAATCATTCAATTTGGTTGAGAAATTCGAAAGTTATACGTCAAACATGCTAGGACAACTCTTATATTGAGACAATATTCTACACTTAACTTACATCCAAAAATGATATCCTTAAAGACTGAATTTAAACTTCATTTCTTCACAAAACTCGTAACCCTATGTCTCTAGTTTACTAAAAATAAAAAATTACTTCATTTATACAACTACACAAAAAGTTATGTCTAAAATACCAAAATATGTCTGTGCAGAAAAATGGATTTCGCCGCGACGAAATCAGAAGTTTGTTGCGGCGTAGTTGTTGGAGTTCGCCGCGGCGAACTTTTCCAGAAACTCATTTCGAAGACATTATTCAACATTCTTCATCTATATACTCCCCATCTTTCAAATATAACCCATCTTAATCCTAAACCATCTCTTCTACTTCATTTCCAAGCTCATTTCAACACAATATCATTAACAAATACATCAAAATCTATCTTTGATCATTAACCCTAAAAGATTAAAACATTACTCCATTCATCAACAACTTCCTATCCACATTCCACATTGTCTTTCACTTCTAGCTAACACTAATTATACTTCATCTAACAATGAAAAAGATGTAAAGCTTATACTTACTTGATTTAGCTCCAAATTCTTCAAATTCATCAAGATTTCCACAAACCCTAGCTTTTCTCTTTTTCTCTTCTTCTTCCCCTCTCCCAGGACACTCTGTTCTCACACAAGACAACAATTACTTCTTCTTCTAACTTACACGCTTAATGATTGTAAGATGACCCTTATGCCCTTCTACTTATGCCTTATAACCTTTAGACTTAAGTTATCTACCAAGATTGCCCCTCATGCATTCTTACTACTTTTATACTTTAATTCCATCAATTCAAGCAATAAATCCTCCCAACATTGGCATGCTAGTTGCTTCAAAATAATAAATCTATTAAGACCTCAAAATAATTTAAAAAATTTCGGGCCCAACATAGGTAGTTATTAGGATATACCCACACTCATTTGCTTCTTTTTAGGCTCTTCTTTTTCCTAATGTTGGTGTGGTATATTTTCCCTCTTCATCAATAATCTCTGAAATGTAAAAGAAAATCTCCAAAATAAGAGGGAACAATCTATTTTAATTAAATCATGAAAAAATAAAACACCTTAATTCAATCCCCACAATTAAGTAATCATGGATTAAACCTCAATATAACCCATGAAAACAAAACATAATGGCATTAACAAACCCAAATATCCAAATTAATTACAAAAAGTCCCTAATATCAATTAATTACATAAATTTTAACCAAGATTTTATAAACACCCTAACCAATTCAAAAAAATGAAAAATAAAATTGACCTAAATAAATCAATCGAAACATTACAAAAGCCCATAGAAATGCAATTATGTAACAAATGAAAAATTGCACAATAGATTTCACACTAAAACATTCAATAACTATTCAAGGATTTAATTTCACATGAATTTATCCAAATTGCTTCAAAAATCCCTTAAAAATTGAATTCAATATGTAAAATGGCCTTAAAAAACTAATAACCGCTTAACACTCTTTCAATTACCATAGGTATTCCCAGTAAACTCCATAAATCCCTTAAAATTGATTACTATATCTATTTCTCTTATAATTGGTTCTCAATCTAGGAAAATATAAATAGTACATAAAACTTACCTTAATTCCTTCAAACTTCAAGAAAAATGGGTCGAGGTTGAGTTTCACAATGAAGATTAGTAGGGAGGCGTCACTCAGAGGGAAAGCATAGGAGAGAAAGTGAAAAAAAGGGTTCTGGGAAGCTATATATGATTTTAAATAGTTTTAGTTCAATATGGACATAAATATAAGAGTATGGCTTCCCTGTGTTACATAATTTAGTTAATTTTAAAGAACATAAGCGTGTTGCACTAAATAGGGGCTTATTGGACAAAACTTGTTATCTTAAGCTTAATTCGATCCAAAACATAGGCATGTCTCTAAACTATATTCAAAGAAAACAAGATGACATATTATACGAGCATATTGGGACTTAAAACAGTCAAAACTTAAAACAATCATGTTGACTTTAAAATTAAAATACCTAGAAAACTACATGGCTATTGAAATGGGTGTTAGTGGGCATGTATTTCAATGGCCATATATCTTTCTTTAACTTTTACTAAAGAAGGGAAAGAAGTCAGAAATCAAGATAGCCACCAACACAGGCATGTCAATAACTGTATCATGCTGCTCTTTGGTACTTGATGAGCAAAAAGGATGCCAAGCCAAGACTTATTCGGTGGGTTCTTCTGCTGCAAGAATTTAACATTAAGGTTAGGTCTTTTTGTTTCTCAAACATCTTACGTAGTTTGGTGACATAGGTGTGCTGCAGTGCGTGAAGGTCACTTAAAGTAATTTTTTAGCACTATATTTGTGTTATTGCCTATGTATCTTTTTGTAATTTTTTAACACTTCATCTCTCATAGAACTTGAACATGTTTATGCTTTATATAGGCATATAGATGAACATGGCCATCGACAAAGCCATGTTAACAAGTGTGTAACTTTCTGTAAATTTTTAACTTAGCCAAATTTCAACCTTCCTTCACATTTATAAATAAAAAAACATACATAAGGAATAAAATACAAAAATGACACCTATATAACTATAAAACAAGAAAAAATTTTAGACTAAACCATATAATTAACACAAATTAAATTACATAAATTAAAATTAAAAACCTAGAATAAATACTAAGTAAAATAAAATTACCAATAAAAATTTATGTTGCCTCCAAAGAAGTGCTTGTTCAATGTCATTAACTTGATGTTACTATTTCAACTTAACATGGATATCTTTACCGTAGATTGAACTCCTCTCCTTTAATATGGTATCACTACAATTTCCTCTACTATATTTAAAACTGCAAAGTATCATATTAAGAAAATAACAAGTGTCATTTTGGTTAATAGAATGCCATAAGGCATCAGATATCTTGAAAGATACTGATTCATCTCTAACCATAAACACCAATTACCATCACTAACAATAATTAAAGCCTTAGTTGTAGCTAAATAGGAACGACCTAAAATTAGAGGTACTTTGATATCCACTTCAATATCTAATGTTACAAAATCACATGGGGAAATGAATTTGTCTACTTTAACCAATACATCTTCAATAATGCCTCTAAGATACTTAATTGGCCTACCAACTAACTGAATACTCATATTTGTTAGTTTAGGTTCTCCTATTCCTAATTTCCCAAAAGACCTATAGGGCTTCAAATTAATACTGGCTCTTAAGTGAACCAATGCTTTTTCAATTATTAAACTACCAATTAAACAAATGACAGTAAAATTTCCTAGATCCTTAAGTTTTTTAGGCAGGTTATTTTGCAAGATGTTAGAGCACTCTTCAATTAGCATCACCATGGATAACATCTCTAACATCCTCTTGTTTAGTAGCACCTACTTCAAAAACATCGCATGCTTGGTTATCTATGAAAGAGCCTAAAAATAGGCAAGTTAATGTAGATTTGTTTAGAGGGTTCTAGAAAACTACCAAAATGCTTGTCCATTTAATCCTTTGATAGTTGTGTATTAGTTTACATTTTCTAAGTAATTGGCATGTGCTTCTTGCATAATAGTTGATTATTCTTTTGTTTTAGGATTTATTTTGTATGTTTTCGTTTAGTTTGATTTTCATTATTGTTCTTTTATGTTTAATGCTAATTTAGGGTAAGAATTGATTATTTTTATGTAGGAATAAAGATTGAGTAACTTGGAGATTGAGCTAGAGACTAAAGAGGAGAAGAGAAAAGGGAACATTCTGTTACAAAATCCCACGATCATAGGAATCATACCAATTTCCACGATTGTGGGAAGTTTAATCCGAGACATTATGCGGGGTTCAATTAAACTTTAGAGGGTTTCTGGACTATAAAATCATATAAAACCTCCACAGATGAGAAAGGACAAAAACTGTTCGTAGAAAAGAGCCTCCTTGAGTGAAGAATACTAGTTTTGAGCCTTAAGGAAGGTGGAGATTCAAGGATTATCAACAACAATTTGGAAAATAGCATATCAACACCAAACATTCCATATTTTGGCAAAGAAGAGGAGTTTTCTTTATTCAATTTTTTTTTGTTTTTATCTCTTTTAATCTTTGAAAGATGGAATGTTTGAGTGTTGGTGATGTTATGGATACCATGATTGGCTAATTTGCTTTCTAGGGATTACTTTTGAATTATTTTTCTAAACTCCTATTTTACTGAATTGAATGAAAGTTGTCTTTGATGATTGTTGATTCTATTCATATCTTGCAATAAATCGAGAGAGTGAGTAAGGTTATTTATGTAAGATTGTACAACGAGAGTTGGCAACTTATAGACTTACAATCATCATGTTAATTGAATAGTTAGAAGAGAGATCTCGGCTAATTCAATTGATCACCCATAGGATAGCTTAATAACTAGTTAAACTGGTGGAATGATTAGGTAGGTTGAGAGATCGTTCAATTGACTTCATTTAATTTGATTAAGGATAATTAATTATGCCTTGCAAGAGGGTAGTTAATACAATTAGACATCTTAGGTGAGACACAATTCGATTAATAAAATAGGAGGGAGACAAAATAGGGAGAAATTGATCTCTAGTCATTAAAACCTTGAATTCCAATTTTCTACATTTTGGTATTGTCTATTATTCATGGTTAGTTTTTTCAATTTTAAATTAATTTTCTAGATTATTTCCATTAAATAATTTTGTTTCTTAAACAAAGATTGATCTTAATTAAGTGGTGTCTAGGCATCAATCCCTGTAGGATCGATATCTGCTTTTTAACTACAAGTCACGACCTATATACTTGCAGTTTTTAAGAGTAAAATGAGTAGATTGTTTTGAATAAATTCACTTAACAAGTTTTTGGCACCATTACCAGGGGTTGATTATTTAACATCTTTTTTAGTTTAGATTACTTTGATTTAAGAGTTTTTGATACTTTTTCTTGTGTATTTGCAGGTGCATGAACACAAGGAGTACACGAAGAGCGACAGAAGTTAGTGAAAATGAGTTTCTTAATATAAAGAGACATGAAAGAGAGTTAAGAAGAGCGAAGCGTCTAAATTTTACACAGAGAGATATGGATGAAGAAGGAGAGCAAGAAGGAGCAGTGAGGACACTGATGGACTTCATTAGGCTAGGATTCACTTCTTAAGGAGTTACGAGACTGGTAGTTTAAGTGAATAATTTTGAGATAAAGACGACACTCCTCAACACTTTATATAATAGTGTGCAATTCTACGGGCTATCCAACGAGGATCCAAATAGCCACATCACCAATGTTTTGGAGATTTGTGACATTTTTTGGTTCAACGGAATGTTTAATGATGTAGTTAAGCCGAGATTGTTTTCTTTTATGTTGAAAGATCGGGAGAAAGCGTGGTATAACTCGATGAATTCAGGACAAATTATAACTTGGGAGCAGCTTGGCCAAGCATTCCACGCGAAATACTTTTTATTGACCAAGACGACGAGCATCATCAAGGAGATCACGAATTTCTAGCAGAATGATGGGAATCTCTCTATGAAGCTTAGGAGAGATTTAAAGAACTACAGAGAAGCTGTCCCCTCCACAACCTTCCAAGGGAGTTCCTACTACAGATGTTTGATAAATGCATGAATCCGAGCACAAGAGGAACCATCGATGCAGCCGCTGAAGGTTCATTGATGAGGAAAATTATGGAAGTAGCTCATGATCTTTTGGAGGAGTTGGCGAACAACAGTTGCAAGTGGTCTAGAGAGAGGAGCAGATAGGGGTAGAAAGAACAAAAGGGTATGATGCCTATTGACTCTGTTACTACTTTGCAGGCTTAGATGACTTACGAAGTAGTTGAACAATATGTAAACAACATCTTCCTCAACAGCTAGGGCAGTGCAAGTACAATGTGAGTTGTGCGGGTAGAACAACCATGGCTCAGCTAAGTGTTTTCATTAGAAGCTGGTTATATTGAATAGGTAAATTATCTAGGCCAGTCATATAAAGGTAACTGCCCATACTTAAATACTTATAATCCGAGGTGGAAAAACCACCAGAATATTTCTTGGAGTAATAATAATGATGGTAGCCAAGCGAGACTGCAAGGATCTCCAGGAGGAGAGTCACAAGAGGATAGAGGCGAAGTGCAATTACATTGTGAAGAACCATGCCTCATCGATCCATAACTTGGAGGTTCAGGTAGGTCAACTTACTAATGCTTTATTTTCTAGAAGTGCAAGTAGCTCACTGAGCAATACTAAGGTCATTCAAAGGAAGCAACTCAAAGCTGCTACATTTTGAAGTGGCAAGCAGATGGAAGAACCAAGTGTGAAAAATGACAGCCAAGAAAAAGAGAAAGGTAAGGAGATAGAAGAAAAGGAAGAAGGAAGGCCTTATGTACCACCACCACTGTACAAGCCCAAACTTTTATATCCACAGAGGGTGAAACAATATTTGGTGGACACTCAATTTTCCAAGTTTTTGGAGAAATTGAAGAAGCTACAGATTAATTTGTCATTATGGAAGCTTTGGATTACATGCACAAGTATGCAAAGTTTTTGAAGGGTATACTCACACACAAATGCACTTGGGAAGATAATCAGATGGTAAAATTGACGAAAAATTACAGTTCCATCATCTCAAGCTAAATGCATTCAAAATTACAAGATCCAAGGAGTTTCACTATTCTATATGTAGTTAGTGATTTTAAATTTTCAAAATGTTTGTGTTATTTAGGTACAAGTGTTAATTTGATGCCTTTGTCTATTTTTAGGAAACTGGGACTAAGAGAGGTCAAGCTAACATCAATGCTAATTTAACTTACAGATCAGTCCATAAAAGTACATTTGGAGTTATGGAAGACGTATTGGTAAAAGTGGATATATTTATAATTCCCGTTGATTTTGTTATGTTGGATTTTGAAGCTGATAAGAATTGTCCATTGATTTTGGGTAATCTCTTTATGGATACTAGTAGGGCATTAGTTGATGTGCATGAAGGAAAACTTGTGTTGAGAATTGGTGATGAGCAGGTTGAGTTTAATATGACAAATCTTTAAAGAAACCAGTGGATAGTAATGTTTGTACGAAAATTGATGTTGTGGTTAAATGTGTAAAGGAGATTAAAGAGGAAGTTGATGACGTGAAGGAAGTGCACAAGATGGGAGTGTGTAGGAACAAAATTTATATGAGGAAGTGGACATAGAGAAATTGGAGAGAACTGATACACCTACACTACCTTCTATTATTAAACCACCCATTATAGAGCTTAAACCCTTACCTTCCAATTTGAGATATACCTTTTTAGGGAAGAACCATACTTTACCCATCATTATCTCTAATGAATTAAATTATGAGCAAGAAGAGAAAGTGTTGGAAACCATTAGGAAGAAGATGAGAGCTGTGGAGTGGCAAACTCATGATATTTGGGGGGATTAGCCCCAATGTAGTGATGAATAGGATTAACCTAGAAGAAGGATGTAGAATTGTGAGAAAAAGATAGAGAAGGTTAAATCCAAATATGCAAGAGGTTATGAAGAAGGAAATGGTGAAACTTTTGGATGGGGGGATTATTTACCTCATTTTAGATAGTGAGTGGCTGAGTCCAGTATAGTTTGTGCTGAAGAAGGGTGGCATGATGGTGATAGAGAATGAGAAAGGTGAAAAGATTTTCACGAGGATCGTCATGGGTTGGTGAGTATGTATTAACTATAGGAAGCTAAATTTGGCCACTAAGAAGGATTATTTCCCTTTACCTTTTGTGGACCAAATTATTGAGAGAATGGTTGGTCATTCTTTTAATTGGTTTCTTGATGGATATTCAGGGAACAATCAAATATTTATATACCCGGAAGATCAAAAGCATATTTTTCAACTTGTCATATTGGAAGGAATTACTATTGAGGCATAATCTTGATGTCATGCATATTGAGAAAAACATTTGCGAGTCCATTTTAGGGACTGTCATAGGAATTGATGGGAAATCCAAAGACACAATATAGGCTAGACTAGACTTGGAAGACATGAATATTAGAAAGGATTTGCATTTGAAAAGAAGAGATGATGGCTCATACTTTATTCCCCCTACTTGTTACAACATGTTAAAAAGACAGAAACAATCATTTTTTCAGTTCCTTCATTTCAGTCAAATTTTGTGATGGGTATGAATCAAATGTAGGTCGTTGTGTAAATGTTAAAGAGGGAAAATTGTTAGGGTTGAAAAGTCATGATTGTCATGTACTTTTGCAGCGACTATTTCCTATTGAAATATGTGGGTGTTTACTGAAGGATGTGTTCGTTACTTTGAGTCAAGTGGGAGAGTTTTTTAAGCAATTATGTTGTAAGACACTTAAAGTTAAAGGGCTTGATAGATTGGAAAAAGACATAGCATTGATTCTATGTAAGCATGAACTATTATTCCCCCCATCATTTTTTGATGTTATGGTTCATTTGGCAATTTACTTACCATATAAAGCAAAACTTTGTTGACTGATTCAATTTTGATGGATGTTTCTAATTGAAAGGTAATTTATATTAAATTCAATAAGTTTTTTTTATGTTATTTGTTTGTAACAATTCCTAAGTTTATAATTGTTTATGTTCAGGTTTTTATGCTCTCTTAAGTATTATGTACGTAATAGAGCTCGACCATAGGGGTCTATTGCAGAGGCTTATATAGCAAATAAATGCTTGAATTTTTGTTCAATGTACTTAACTAATGTGGAGACAAGATTTAATAGTTCAGAACATAGCTTTGATTTTAATGACGATGGTGGGTTGTCTATTTTTTCCCAAAAAGTTAAGTCACTTGGTGTAGGTAAATATAAGGAGTTAACTAAAGACGAATTCAAAATCGCCCATTGGTATATGTTGAACAATTTCGAGAAAGTCGATACATATATGGAGTATGTATATTCCTTTTCATTCAAACAATCATATTATAATTTTCTTCATTCATTCTGACATCTTAATGTTGTTGTCATTTTTAAATAGAGAGCACAAAGACATAATTCACAGCAAAGGGATTATCAATATTGAAGAAAGACATAGGCAGAAGTTTGTATCATGATTTTGAAATCGAGTAACTTTCATATTGATTACTTATTATGAAAATATGAGATTTTGTCTCATCCTCATATTTATTTTCAATTTGTTGTACAGATGATACGGTTATATAACCGTAAGGTACAAGAAGCGACAACAGCATTATATAGTTTGGCATGTAGGCCTCATGTTTATGGGAAGAAATACATAGGTTGCTTTATTAATGGGGTGAGATTTCATATACAAGATCGAGATAGTCGAGTTAAAAGTCAAAATAGTAGGGCTGTCGTTGAAGGATGTCATGACAACAAAATCATTGACTTCTACAGTGTCATCTTTGAAATTATAGAGTTGCACTACATCAAGGATAAGAAGGTTGTTCTACTTAAATGCAAATGGTTTGATCTAACTAACACGAGAGTAAACGAGCACATTACTAGCATAAATGTTAGTAAGACATGGTATGATAATGATCCTTTTTTCCTTGTAAGTTAAGCCAAACAAGTTTTCTACGTCAACGATACTGTGTTGGGTAGCAATTGGAAGGTTGTTCAAAAGTTTCAACAAAGGAATGTCTTTGATTTTTTTGAAAAGGATATTGGAGAATTGGATGAAGATGCTAATGAAGTCTATCAAGATATTGGATTGGAGATCAATAACGAAGGCATTCCAGTAGAAGATGCCGATATATCATCATTCCATAGGAGAGATGTCGAGCCCAACATAGTTCAACTGGATGAAGCCTAATCCCATCTTATCTTACAAACATATGAAGACTATACTTAAGATGACTTCAATGACAATGACGATACTTTGTTGGAATATATTAGTGATGAAGAATCAAACGATAATGTACTTAATGGCGATGATTTTCTTCATCTTGATCATGATGATTGAATGTAGGTTTCATTGTTTGTATCTTTTCAAATGTTAATAAGACAATTATAGGTCTTATGTTGTTGATGTTTTAGTTATATTAATTTACGATGACTATAAGCATATTTTTAATGTTTCACTTATGTTTTTGCGGATGCTGATGATTTTAAAAATCTTGATCATGACGATTTCTGTAAATAAATTGTTTTTGTTGTTTGAAACGTTAAGAAGGTAATTGTCTTATATTGTTGATGTTTTACACAGGTTCATTATAATAGCGTTTGATCGAAACAAAGGAAAGAGGGTGGTAATGGCAGACGAAGTTTCTCCCACAAAACAACCAGCAATTACATCATCGAATGAGGAAAGTCAGCAACAACAACCTTTACCAATATCGTTTGGTAGTCATGAGGGATCTTCAGGTCTGTTATTGATAACCAAACATATTTACAATTATGCTCTCATTATCTGTTTAGTGAGTTTTTATCATTATGTTTTTTTCAAATTCCAATACTAGCCTCAAAAAATGAGGTAGAGGTAAGACAAAAGGAGCTGAGTTGCAACAGATGAATGTTGCAATGAATA